>BMAO01017417.1:0-20805 GCA_019973975.1 Trichonephila clavata
TAGTTGAAGTGTAAATGACTTTAAAATAAAGAAGTGAATTCATTAGCGGCGCAGAATCAGAATCCATTGCTGTAACTGGATGACAATTTACATATCAAATAAGAGAGATCTCGAGAATCCAGTGGTAAAAAAAATGAGCTAAGCCTGGATAAAGGAGCAATAAAAAATGCAACAAGTCTCTGTCACAACTGAATGTCGATCAGAAAGCTGAACAAGGACCAGGCGTGTGTACTTTGTGAAATATTTTTTCTCTTGATCAATTTGCCCTTCTGTTAAACGTTCGTAAGGAGTCTACGCATGCTTGTTTGCCAAAAAGTCTCTCTATTTCAGTTCAATATCGCTGAGGAAACTGAAGGAGTACAAAACGCCCGGATAGACAGTTAACAAAAAAATGGAACCAGTGCCTCAATCACAGTTGAATGTCGATGAGGAAGCTGAACAAGCACCAGAGGCCTGGCTGGAGGAGCAATATAAAAATAAAACAATTCTCTGTCACAACTGAATGTCGATCAGAAAGCTGAACAAGGACAAGACACCTGGATAAAGGAGCAAATCTCTCTGTCACAGTGGAATGTCGATAAGAAAGCGGAACAAGCACAAGACGTGTAGCTAGTGTATAATTTGTTAAAATTTTTTTCTTGATCATTTTGCCCTTCTGTTAAACGCACATGCTTGGCTGCCAAAAACTTAGTTCTTCATAAACAGGCTTTAGTTGTAGTGGTTTATTTTTCGGAGCATTTATCTTGATAATGTCAACTACTAGAGGTGCCTGAAGAAAACAAAAAAGAAAAGCAGGATTTTATGTACAGAGTATTTGGACACTTAAAGTTCATCATTCCCTTTTGATTGGTATTATATCACTGATGTTTGCATTAGATGTTGACGAATACATTACGTCACTATCACTTGCCAGTGCAGCATCATTGTGCATGGCTATTTAGTGATGCATGAACCAGAATCAGTCTTCGCCAACGTAGTTGAAGTTTAGATAACTTTAAAATAAAGAAGTGAATTTGTCAGCGGAGCAGGATGAGAATCCATTGCTGTAACTGGATGACAATCTACATATGTCAAATAAGAGTGATCTCGAGAATCCAGTGGTAAAAAAATGAGCTAATCCTGGAGAAAGGAGCAAGAAAAAAATGCAACAATTCTCTGTCAATTGGCAAAACCGCTGATGCGGCGAAACAGACCGAGAGTTCAATTGGAAAAACCGCTAAAGCGGCGAATCGGAGCGAGAGATAAATTGGAAAAACCGCTGATGCAGTGATTCGGAGCAAAAGTTTAAACTGGAAAAAACCGCTGATGCGGCGAATCGGAGCAAGACATCAATTGAAAAAACCGCCGATGCAGCGAATCGGAGCAAAAGTTCAACTGGAAAAACCGCTGATGCGGCCAATCGGAGTAAGACATCAATTGGAAAAACCGCTGATGCAGCGAAACAGAGCAAGAGTTCAACTGGAAAACCGGGAGATGCTGCGAAACGGACCCCAAGTTTAACTGGAAAACCGGGATATGCGGCGAAACGGACCCCGAGTACAACTGGAAAACCGGGAGATACGGCGAAACGGACCCCGAGTTCAATTGGAAAAACCGCTGATGCTGCGAAAGAGACCGATAGTTCAATTGGCAAAACCGCTTATGCGGCAAAAGAGACCGATAGTTCAATTGGCAAAACCGCTGATGCGGCGAAAGAGACCGATAGTTCAATTGGCAAAACCGCTGATGCGGCGAAAGAGACCGATAGTTCAATTGGCAAAACCGCTGATGCGGCGAAAGAGACCGAGAATTCAATTGGAAAAACCACTGATGCGGCGAAAGAGACGGATAGTTCAATTGGCAAAACCGCTGATGCGGCGAAACGAAGCAAAAGCACACAGGGAAAAACCTCTGACGCCGATAAACTGACCCTAATTGCACTTCGGAAATCCGATGATGCGATTGTTGACTTAGCTCTAGAAACTCCAAAGATCGTAATCGAATACCTCAAGGAGGCAACTCGCTGCATATCCCAAGAACCGGCACCGAAGCGAACGCCGGGGACAAGCAGACTGTCCAGGAGACTAAAAATATGGCCGGGGCCGCAGTTGCAGAGGTTGACGAGAATGTAGACGCCGGGGATCAGCAGACTTTCGAGACGGTTCAAGTAGCCGAAAAACTGGCCGAGGCCGCAGTTGGAGAGGTTGACGAGAAGGTGGACGCCAAAGGGGACCAGCAGACTGTCGAAGAGACCGAAAAGATGGCAGAGGCTGCAGTTCCAAAAGCTGAGAAGGCCGACGTTGAGTTTGTTGCCGGGGACCAGCAGATTGACAAGGTGGTCATAGAAGCCGAAAAGATTGCCGAGACCACAGTAGAAGTTGACGAGAAGGTGTACTCCGGAGACCAGCAGACTATCGAGGTGATCCAAGAAACCAAAAAGATTACAGAGACCGCAGTTGGAGAGGTTGAAGAGAAGGCAAACGACGGGGACCGGAAGACTGTCGAGGCGGTCATAGAGACCGAAAAGGTTGCCGAGATTGAAGTTGACCAGAAGGCCGACGTCGAAGCGGACGCCGGGGACCAGCAGACTTTTGAGGTGGTCTAAGAATCCGAAAAGACAGCCGAGGTTGCAGTTGGAGAAGTTGAGAAGGGGGACGACGAGGACCAGCAGACTGCCAAGGCTGTCCAAGTGACCGAAAAGATAGCGAAAAGCATCCTTGTAGAGCCCGATGAAACGGATAGTTCGATGCGAAAACCTTCTGATGCATCTGTAGCGTTTGGGGGCGCTCGCCCTAAAATTTATCCTCGGAATACATTTCCCTATGGTGATGCTGTTATGGAAAAGACTAAATCTAAAAAGAGACGGCAGAGCAAAGACCGTAAGCATCCCGAAAGGAAGCTTTCAGATAAAGAAATAATGGATGGGTTAAAAAATCTTCCGGTTGTTCCAACTGATGTAGACATCAGTCCATCACCTGCTAATCTAGGTGGTATCTAAAGGCTTTAGTTGTAGTGATATATTTCATAACATTTATCTCGATAATTTCAACGTCTAGCGAGGCCTGAACAAAACAAAGAACAGAAGGATTTTATATACAGAGCAATTTCAGTCTCCAGGTTTATCATTTTCCTTTTGATTGGTATAATATCACTGCTGATTGCATTAGATGTCGATGAGTTCGTTACTTCTCTATCACTTGTCAGTGCAGCATCATTGAGCACAGCTATTTACTGCTGTGTTTTGGTTTCAAGTGAAGATTCAAAGCGAAATTATGTAGTCTCTGACAATACCTAAAGCAGTCCAACTCGAAGAAATGACGGAATCTAAAGGATCATCTAAGGATGAAGACAAACCAGATCAACAAAGAGTGAAACGTTCTTACTAACACTTAGACAAGTGGTAGCAAAATGCTATTTATTGCTTCAATGCTCCAAGTTTCGGAATCGAGAAACAACATAAAAGTCCCTCTTGCATCTTTTATCAGATCAAAAGTGGGGAAATAAAAATTGCCTCCTTCCCACTGGTTCGAATTTATTACTCAATTAAATCTCTGCAGTGATCCGACTTTTTAAGTCTTGTATGCCAGAATAGACCCTTTCATTTTGAATGGAATTTCGCATCCCAATGTCCTAAATTCGAATGGTACAATTTAGTTGTAGTGGTTTACTTTTCAGAGCATTTATCTTGATAATTTCAACTAATTGAGATGCCTGAAGAAAACAAAGAAAAGCAGGATTTTATGTACAGAGCATTTAGACACTTCAAGTTCATCATTTCCCTTGTGATTGGTATTATATCACTGATGTTTGCATTAGATGTTGATGAATACATTACGTCACTATCACTTGCCAGTACAGCATTGTGCATGGCTATTTAGTGATGCACGAACCAGAATCAGTCTTCGCCAACGTAGTTGAAGTGTAAATGACTTTAAAATAAAGAAGTGAATTCATTAGCGGCGCAGAATCAGAATCCATTGCTGTAACTGGATGACAATTTACATATCAAATAAGAGAGATCTCGAGAATCCAGTGGTAAAAAAAATTAGCTAACCCTGGATAAAGGAGCAAGAAAAAAATGGAACAAGTCACTTTCACAACTGAATGTCGATCAGAAAGCTGAACAAGGACCAGGCGTGTGTACTTTGTGAAATATTTTTTCTCTTGATCAATTTGCCCTTCTGTTAAACGTTCGTAAGGAGTCTACGCATGCTTGTTTGCCAAAAAGTCTCTCTATTTCAGTTCAATATCGCTGAGGAAACTGAAGGAGTACAAAACGCCCGGATAGACAGTTAACAAAAAAAATGGAACCAGTGCCTCAATCACAGTTGAATGTCGATGAGGAAGCTGAACAAGCACCAGAGGCCTGGCTGGAGGAGCAATATAAAAATAGAACAATTCTCTGTCACAACTGAATGTCGATCAGAAAGCTGAACAAGGACAAGACACCTGGATAAAGGAGCAAATCTCTCTGTCACAGTGGAATGTTGATAAGAAAGCGGAACAAGCACAAGACGTGTAGCTAGTGTATAATTTGTTAAAATTTTTCTTCTTGATCAGTTTGCCCTTCTGTTAAACGCACATGCTTGGCTGCCAAAAACTTAGTTCTTCATAAACAGGCTTTAGTTGTAGTGGTTTATTTTTCGGAGCATTTATCTTGATAATGTTAACTACTAGAGGTGCCTGAAGAAAACAAAAAAGAAAAGCAGGATTTTATGTACAGAGTATTTGGACACTTAAAGTTCATCATTTCCCTTTTGATTGGTATTATATCACTGATGTTTGCATTAGATGTTGACGAATACATTACGTCACTATCACTTGCCAGTGCAGCATCATTGTGCATGGCTATTTAGTGATGCATGAACCAGAATCAGTCTTCGCCAACGTAGTTGAAGTTTAGATAACTTTAAAATAAAGAAGTGAATTTGTCAGCGGAGCAGGATGAGAATCCATTGCTGTAACTGGATGACAATCTACATATGTCAAATAAGAGTGATCTCGAGAATCCAGTGGTAAAAAAATGAGCTAATCCTGGAGAAAGGAGCAAGAAAAAAATGCAACAATTCTCTGTCAATTGGCAAAACCGCTGATGCGGCGAAACAGACCGAGAGTTCAATTGGAAAAACCGCTGATGCGGCGAATCGGAGCCAGAGATCAAATGGAAAAACCGCAGATGCAGCGAATCGGAGCAAAAGTTCAACTGGAAAAACCGCTGATGCGGCGAATCGGAGCAAGACATCAATTGAAAAAACCGCAGATGCAGCGAATCGGAGCAATAGTTCAACTGGAAAAACCGCTGATGCGGCCAATCGGAGTAAGACATCAATTGGAAAAACCGCTGATGCAGCGAATCAGAGCAAGAGTTCAACTGGAAAACCGGGAGATGCTGCGAAACGGACCCCAAGTTTAACTGGAAAACCGGGATATGCGGCGAAACGGACCCCGAGTACAACTGGAAAACCGAGGCGGACGATAACGGCGGGCGCGAAACGGACCCCCGAGTTCAATTGGAAAAACCGCTGATGCGGCGAAAGAGACCGATAGTTCAATTGGCAAAACCGCTTATGCGGCAAAAGAGACCGATAGTTCAATTGGCAAAACCGCTGATGCGGCGAAAGAGACCGAGAGTTCAATTGGCAAAACCGCTGATGCGGCGAAAGAGACCGAGAATTCAATTGGCAAAACCGCTGATGCGGCGAAAGAGACCGAGAGTTCAATTGGCAAAACCGCTGATGCGGCGAAACGAAGCAAAAGCACACTGGGAAAAACCTCTGACGCCGATAAACTGACCCTAAGTGCACTTCAGAAATCCGATGATGCGATTGTTGACTTAGCTCTAGAAACTCCAAAGATCGTAATCGAATACCCCAAGGAGGCAACTCGCTGCATATTCCAAGAGACCGGCACCGAAGCGAACGCTGGGGACAAGCAGACTGTCCAGGAGACTAAAAATATGGCCGGGGCCGCAGTTGCAGAGGTTGACGAGAATGTAGACGCCGGGATCAGCAGACTTTCGAGACGGTTCAAGTAGCCGAAAAACTGGCCGAGGCCGCAGTTGGAGAGGTTGACGAGAAGGTGGACGCCAAGGGGACCAGCAGACTGTCGAAGAGACCGAAAAGATGGCAGAGGCTGCAGTTCCAAAAGCTGAGAAGGCCGACGTTGAGTTTGTTGCCGGGGACCAGCAGATTGACAAGGTGGTCATAGAAGCCGAAAAGATTGCCGAGACCACAGTAGAAGTTGACGAGAAGGTGTACTCCGGAGACCAGCAGACTATCGAGGTGATCCAAGAAACCAAAAAGATTACAGAGACCGCAGTTGGAGAGGTTGAAGAGAAGGCAAACGACGGGGACCGGAAGACTGTCGAGGCGGTCATAGAGACCGAAAAGGTTGCCGAGGTTGAAGTTGACCAGAAGGCCGACGTCGAAGCGGACGCCGGGGACCAGCAGACTTTTGAGGTGGTCCAAGAATCCGAAAAGACAGCCGAGGTTGCAGTTGGAGAAGTTGAGAAGGCGGACGACGAGGACCAGCAGACTGCCAAGGCTGTCCAAGTGACCGAAAAGATAGCGAAAAGCATCCTTGTAGAGCCCGATGAAACGGATAGTTCGATGCGAAAACCTTCTGATGCATCTGTAGCGTTTGGGGGCGCTCGCCCTAAAATTTATCCTCGGAATACATTTCCCTATGGTGATGCTGTTATGGAAAAGACTAAATCTAAAAAGAGACGGCAGAGCAAAGACCGTAAGCATCCCGAAAGGAAGCTTTCAGATAAAGAAATAATGGATGGGTTAAAAAATCTTCCGGTTGTTCCAACTGATGTAGACATCAGTCCATCACCTGCTAATCTAGGTGGTATCTAAAGGCTTTAGTTGTAGTGATATATTTCATAACATTTATCTCGATAATTTCAACGTCTAGCGAGGCCTGAACAAAACAAAGAACAGAAGGATTTTATATACAGAGCAATTTCAGTCTCCAGGTTTATCATTTTCCTTTTGATTGGTATAATATCACTGCTGTTTGCATTAGATGTCGATGAGTTCGTTACTTCTCTATCACTTGTCAGTGCAGCATCATTGAGCACAGCTATTTACTGCTGTGTTTTGGTTTCAAGTGAAGAGTCAAAGCGAAATTATGTAGTCTCTGACAATACCTAAAGCAGTCCAACTCGAAGAAATGACGGAATCTAAAGGATCATCTAAGGATGAAGACAAACCAGATCAACAAGTGAAACGTTCTTACTAACACTTAGACAAGTGGTAGCAAAATGCTATTTATTGCTTCAATGCTCCCAAGTTTCGGAATCGAGAAACAACATAAAAGTCCCTCTTGCATCTTTTATCAGATCAAAAGTGGGGAAATAAAAATTGCCTCCTTCCCACTGGTTCGAATTTATTACTCAATTAAATCTCTGCAGTGATCCGACTTTTTAAGTCTTGTATGCCAGAATAGACCCTTTCATTTTGAATGGAATTTCGCATCCCAATGTCCTAAATTCGAATGGTACAATTTAGTTGTAGTGGTTTACTTTTCAGAGCATTTATCTTGATAATTTCAACTAATTGAGATGCCTGAAGAAAACAAAGAAAAGCAGGATTTTATGTACAGAGCATTTAGACACTTCAAGTTCATCATTTCCCTTGTGATTGGTATTATATCACTGATGTTTGCATTAGATGTTACATTACGTCACTATCACTTGCCAGTACAGCATTGTGCATGGCTATTTAGTGATGCATGAACCAGAATCAGTCTTCGCCAACGTAGTTGAAGTGTAAATGACTTTAAAATAAAGAAGTGAATTCATTAGCGGCGCAGAATCAGAATCCATTGCTGTAACTGGATGACAATTTACATATCAAATAAGAGAGATCTCGAGAATCCAGTGGTAAAAAAAAATTAGCTAACCCTGGATAAAGGAGCAAGAAAAAAATGGAACAAGTCACTGTCACAACTGAATGTCGATCAGAAAGCTGAACAAGGACCAGGCGTGTGTACTTTGTGAAATATTTTTTCTCTTGATCAATTTGCCCTTCTGTTAAACGTTCGTAAGGAGTCTACGCATGCTTGTTTGCCAAAAAGTCTCTCTATTTCAGTTCAATATCGCTGAGGAAACTGAAGGAGTACAAAACGCCCGGATAGACAGTTAACAAAAAAAATGGAACCAGTGCCTCAATCACAGTTGAATGTCGATGAGGAAGCTGAACAAGCACCAGAGGCCTGGCTGTAGGAGCAAGATAAAAATAGAACAATTCTCTGTCACAACTGAATGTCGATCAGAAAGCTGAACAAGGACAAGACACCTGGATAAAGGAGCAAATCTCTCTGTCACAGTGGAATGTTGATAAGAAAGCGGAACAAGCACAAGACGTGTAGCTAGTGTATAATTTGTTAAAATTTTTCTTCTTGATCAGTTTGCCCTTCTGTTAAACGCACATGCTTGGCTGCCAAAAACTTAGTTCTTCATAAACAGGCTTTAGTTGTAGTGGTTTATTTTTCGGAGCATTTATCTTGATAATGTTAACTACTAGAGGTGCCTGAAGAAAACAAAAAAGAAAAGCAGGATTTTATGTACAGAGTATTTGGACACTTAAAGTTCATTTCCCTTTTGATTGGTATTATATCACTGATGTTTGCATTAGATGTTGACGAATACATTACGTCACTATCACTTGCCAGTGCAGCATCATTGTGCATGGCTATTTAGTGATGCATGAACCAGAATCAGTCTTCGCCAACGTAGTTGAAGTTTAGATAACTTTAAAATAAAGAAGTGAATTTGTCAGCGGAGCAGGATGAGAATCCATTGCTGTAACTGGATGACAATCTACATATGTCAAATAAGAGTGATCTCGAGAATCCAGTGGTAAAAAAATGAGCTAATCCTGGAGAAAGGAGCAAGAAAAAAATGCAACAATTCTCTGTCAATTGGCAAAACCGCTGATGCGGCGAAACAGACCGAGAGTTCAATTGGAAAAACCGCTAAGCGGCGAATCGGAGCGAGAGATAATTGGAAAAACCGCTGATGCAGTGATTCGGAGCAAAAGTTAAACTGGAAAAACCGCTGATGCGGCGAATCGGAGCAAGACATCAATTGAAAAAACCGCCGATGCAGCGAATCGGAGCAAAAGTTCAACTGGAAAAACCGCTGATGCGGCCAATCGGAGTAAGACATCAATTGGAAAAACGCTGATGCAGCGAATCAGAGCAAGAGTTCAACTGGAAAACCGGGAGATGCTGCGAAACGGACCCAAGTTTAACTGGAAAACCGGGATATGCGGCAAAACGGACCCGAGTACAACTGGAAAACCGGGAGATACGGCGAAACGGACCTCCGAGTTCAATTGGAAAAACCGCTGATGCGGCGAAAGAGACCGATAGTTCAATTGGCAAAACCGCTTATGCGGCAAAAGAGACCGATAGTTCAATTGGCAAAACCGCTGATGCGGCGAAAGAGACCGATAGTTCAATTGGCAAAACCGCTGATGCGGCAAAAGAGACCGATAGTTCAATTGGCAAAACCGCTGATGCGGCGAAAGAGACCGAGAATTCAATTGGCAAACCACTGATGCGGCGAAAGAGACGGAGAGTTCAATTGGCAAAACCGCTGATGCGCGAAACAGACCGAGAGTTCAATTGAAAAACGCTAAAGCGGCGAATCGGAGCGAGAGATAAATTGGAAAAACCGCTGATGCAGTGATTCGGAGCAAAAGTTCAACTGGAAAAACCGCTGATGCGGCGAATCGGAGCAAGACATCAATTGAAAAACCGCTGATGCAGCGTATCGGAGCAAAAGTTCAACTGGAAAAACCGCTGATGCGGCGAATCGGAGTAAGACATCAATTGGAAATACCGCTGATGCAGCGAATCAGAGCAAGAGTTCAACTGGAAAACCGGGAGATGCTGCGAAACGGACCCCAAGTTTAACTGGAAAACCGGGATATGCGGCGAAACGGACCCCGAGTACAACTGGAAAACCGAAACGGATCCCAAGTTTAACTGGAAAACCAGGAGATGCGGCGCACGGACTCCGAGTTCAACTGGAAAACCGGAGATGCGGCGAAACGACCCGAGTTCAACTGGAAAACCGGGAGATGCTGCGAAACGGACCCCAAGTTTAACTGGAAAACCGGGAGATGCTGCGAAACGGACCCAAGTTTAACTGGAAAACCGAGATGCTGCGAAACGGACCCCAAAGTTTAACTGGAAAACCGGGAGATGCGGCGAAACGGACCCCGAGTTCAATTGGAAAAACGCTGATGCGCGAAAGAGACCGATAGTTCAATTGGCAAAACGCTTATGCGGCAAAACAGACCGAGAGTTCAATTGGAAAAACCGCTGATGCGGCGAATCTTACGAGAGATCAATTGGAAAAACCGCTGATGCAGCGATTCGGAGCAGAAGTTCAACTGGAAAACCGCTGATGCGGCGAATCGGAGCAAGACATCAATGGAAAACCGCTGATCAGCAATCAGAGCAAGAGTTCAACTGGAAAACGGGAGTGCTGCGAAACGGACCCAAGTTTAACTGGAAAACCGGGATATGCGGCGAAACGGACCCCGAGTACAACTGGAAAACGGAGATACGCGAAACGGACCGAGTTCAATTGGAAAAACCGCTGATGGGCGAAAGAGACCGATAGTTCAATTGGCAAACGTTATGCGGCAAAAGAGACGATAGTTCAATGCAAAACGCTTATGCGGCAAAAGAGACCGATAGTTCAATTGGCAAAACCGCTGATGCGGCGAAAGAGACCGATAGTTCAGTTGGCAAAACGCTGATGCGGCAAAAGAGACCGATAGTTCAATTGGCAAACAGCTGATGCGGCGAAAAGACGAGAATTCAATTGGCAAAACCACTGATGCGGCGAAAGAGACGGAGAGTTCAATTGGCAAAACCGCTGATGCGGCGAAACGAAGCAAAAGCACACAGGGAAAAACCTCTGACGCCGATAAACTGACCCTAATTGCACTTCGGAAATCCGATGATGCGATTGTTGACTTAGCTCTAGAAACTCCAAAGATCGTAATCGAATACCTCAAGGAGGCAACTCGCTGCATATCCAAGAGACCGGCACCGAAGCAAACGCCGGGACAAGCAGACTGTCCAGGAGACTAAAAATATAACCGGGGCCGCAGTTGCAGAGGTTGACGAGAATGTAGACGCCGGGGATCAGCAGACTTTCGAGACGGTTCAAGTAGCCGAAAAACTGGCCGAGGCGCAGTTGAAGAGGTTGACGAGAAGGAAAACGACAGGGACCAGAAGACTGTCGAGGCCGAAAGAACGTTGAGGCCTCGGTTGGAGAGGTTGACGAGAAGGTGGACGCCAAGGGGACCAGCAGACTGTCGAAGAGACCGAAAAGATGGCAGAGGCTGCAGTTCCAAAAGCTGAGAAGGCCGACGTTGAGTTTGTTGCCGGGGACCAGCAGATTGACAAGGTGGTCATAGAAGCCGAAAAGATTGCCGAGACCGCAGTAGAAGTTGACGAGAAGGTGTACTCCGGAGACCAGCAGACTATCGAGGTGATCCAAGAAACCAAAAAGATTACAGAGACCGCAGTTGGAGAGTTGAAGAGAACTCAAACGACGGGGACCGGAAGACTGTCGAGGCGGTCATAGAGACCGAAAAGGTTGCCGAGGTTGAGTTGACGAGAAGGCCGACGTCGAAGCGGACGCCGGGACCAGCAGACCTTTGAGGTGGTCTAAGAATCGAAAAGACAGCCGAGGTTGCAGTTGGAGAAGTTGAGAAGGCGGACGACGAGGACCAGCAGACTGCCAAGGCTGTCCAAGTGACCGAAAAGATAGCGAAAAGCATCCTTGTAGAGCCCGCTGAAACGGATAGTTCGATGCGAAAACCTTCTGATGCATCTGTAGCGTTTGGGGGCGCTCGCCCTAAAATTTATCTCGGAATACATTTCCCTATGGTGATGCTGTTATGGAAAAGACTAAATCTAAAAAGAGACGGCAGAGCAAAGACCGTAAGCATCCCGAAAGGAAGCTTTCAGTTAAAGAAATAATGGATGGGTTAAAAAATCTTCCGGTTGTTCCAACTGATGTAGACATCAGTCCATCACCTGCTAATCTAGGTGGTATCTAAAGGCTTTAGTTGTAGTGATATATTTCATAACATTTATCTCGATAATTTCAACGTCTAGCGAGGCCTCAACAAAACAAAGAACAGAAGGATTTTATATACAGAGCAATTTCAGTCTCCAGGTTTATCATTTTCCTTTTGATTGGTATAATATCACTGCTGTTTGCATTAGATGTCGATGAGTTCGTTACTTCTCTATCACTTGTCAGTGCAGCATCATTGAGCACAGCTATTTACTGCTGTGTTTTGGTTTCAAGTGAAGAGTCAAAGCGAAATTATGTAGTCTCTGACAATACCTAAAGCAGTCCAACTCGAAGAAATGACGGATTCTAAAGGATCATCTAAGGATGAAGACAAACCAGATCAACAACAAGTGAAACGTTCTTACTAACACTTAGACAAGTGGTAGCAAAATGCCATTTATTGCTTCAATGCTCCCAAATTTCGGAATCGAGAGACAACATAAAAGTCCCTCTTGCATCTTTTATCAGATCAAAAGTGGGGAAATAAAAATTGCCTCCTTCCCACTCGTTCGAAATTATTACTCAATTAAATCTCTGCAGTGATCCGACTTTTTAAGTCTTGTATGCCAGAATAGACCCTTGGACTATTTTGATTTCATTTTGAATGGAATTTCGCATCCCAATGTCGTATATTCGAATGGTGCAATTAACGAAAACTAGAAAGCAAATACGATAATGCATTACAGGATTATAAGACAGAGACTTCTTTTTGCTCTGGGGGCCACGTTTTGCACTTCGAATTCATTGAATTTTGAGAAAGACTATCTGCAATGAACACACTGGGTGAATGCGAAGCAACACATCGGAACATGTTACGATAACGTAAATTTATCACAGCCAAAAACTCTAGATGTTCTTGCCAGTTACAACATGACAGCATGAAGTATTTGAGTCCTTACAGATTTAACGGCATCAGCCCCTTAAACACAGAAGTTATTTAAAAGTACCAGGCAGAATGCAGGTAATAGTTTCAAGTTAGGGTGGCGAAACACGAATGAGTATGAAACAACTAGTTCCAATTCCAGCGGATATTATTACAAAAAGAGTGGAATATTCATCACTCCTGAGACTCTCCCGTAACATAGCGTCTTCATGAAATTCGAATGATTACGTCACTCTTGGTCAGTCTCGGGTTGTAAAGCTTCTGGTTCTACTTTTGGATGCAGCTGCGGTATTTATAGGAACATTGATGAAAATCGTGACTGTAGGGAAAAATTGCTTGATTTACAACTCCGACTTGTGAGTGTGGAACCCTAGTTCCAATTCGGCAATAGCTTAGAAAACAATGGAATAGGCCCCACTCCTGGGACTCTCCAGTAATACAGAGTCTTTTTAAGATTCGATCGAGTAAGAAACTGTTGTACAGTTTCGGGACCATAGAAACTCCTGGTTTCAAAGCCGGATTAAAGAAAACACTGACGCAAGCAATGGATGCTGCAAAAAGTTTTTTATCCGGGAGAAGGAAATCGAATGCATATGCATAACATTGTACCCTATTTTTGAATTTGGGAGGAGTTTAGAAAAGAACTGAAAATTCTTTACTCCTGGGACTCCTCAGTAATATAGCGTCTTTTGGAGATTTGACCGAGTAAGGCATTCTCTTGGTCAGTTTTGGGGCCGCAGGAGCTTATGATTCCATGCCCGCACAAAGCTGTTCTAATGAAAGGAATACCGATGCAAGCCATGAATGCCAGTGGCATCTGTGAAAATTGAACCAGTGTCAGCCAGTTGAATGTCAATGAGGAAGCTGAACAAGCACAATACGCCCGATGGTAATTTGTAAAATATTTTCCTATCAATTTGCCCTTCACTTATAATTGAACGTTTGCTAGGAGTCTGTAAGGGACAGTTTTAGTTGAGAATTCCTCACTAGATGGCTGTATCAATCAGCCTATCATGTGGCTCGAACTTAGAGCATCACAGGAAATCCTAATTATTAATTAATTATAATTTTAAAAATACATATTAAAATATTATTGATTCACCATGCAATTTAAAACAAGCTTTATTAATTTTTTAAACTTTATTTGTAATTTAGATTTTTGTATTTTTATATATATTATTAACTTGTTTAATATAATGTGTTAACTGTAACTAAACTGAGCGATGTGTAAAACGTGGAGTCCCACGCATTTCTCCTCTGATCACTGAACTAGGATGTGATTTAAAAGTTTGAAAAATAAACTTGGTAAAATTGATTGAAAAGGTTGTCGCCTGATGTGATGGAAATTACGAATTAAACGTAAACCTTCGAGGAACGAAATTAATTTAATATTATTCACCTATTGGAATCCTCAAATTAGTGAACGATAGGCAACAATAAGTCTACACGGGCTTGGCTGCCAAAAACTTAGTTCTTCATAAACAGGCTTTAGTTGTAGTGGTTTATTTTTCGGAGCATTTATCTTGATAATGTCAACTACTAGAGGTGCCTGAAGAAAACAAAAAAGAAAAGCAGGATTTTATGTACAGAGTATTTGGACACTTAAAGTTTATCATTTCCCTTTTGATTGGTATTATATCACTGATGTTTGCATTAGATGTTGATGAATACATTACGTCACTATCACTTGCCAGTGCAGCATCATTGTGCATGGCTATTTAGTGCTGCATGAACCATAATAAGTCTTCGAAAACGTAGTTGGAATGTCTTTAAAATAAAGAGGTGAATTCGTTAGCGGAGCAGGATGAGAATCCATTGCTGTAACTGGATGACAATTTACATATCAAATAAGAGAGATCTCGAGAATCCAGTGGTAAAAAAAAAATTAGCTAACCCTGGATAAAGGAGCAAGAAAAAAATGGAACAAGTCACTGTCACAACTGAATGTCGATCAGAAAGCTGAACAAGGACCAGGCGTGTATACTTTGTGAAATATTTTTCCACTTGATCAATTTGCCCTTCTGTTAAACGTTTGTAAGGAGTCTACGCATGCTTGTTAGCCAAAAAGTCTCTCTATTTCAGTTCAATATCGATGAGGAAACTGAAGGAGTACAAAACGCCCGGATAGACAGTTAACAAAAAAAAATGGAACCAGTGCCTCAATCACAGTTGAATGTCGATGAGGAAGCTGAACAAGCACCAGAGGCCTGGCTGGAGGAGCAATATAAAAATAGAACAATTCTCTGTCACAACTGAATGTCGATCAGAAAGCTGAACAAGGACAAGACACCTGGATAAAGGAGCAAATCTCTCTGTCACAGTGGAATGTCGATAAGAAAGCGGAACAAGCACAAGACGTGTAGCTAGTGTATAATTTTTTAAAATTTTTCTTCTTGATCAGTTTGCCCTTCTGTTAAACGCACATGCTTGGCTGCCAAAAACTTAGTTCTTCATAAACAGGCTTTAGTTGTAGTGGTTTATTTTTCGGAGCATTTATCTTGATAATGTCAACTACTAGAGATGCCTGAAGAAAACAAAAAAGAAAAGCAGGATTTTATGTACAGAGCATTTGGACACTTCAAGTTCATCATTTCCCTTTTGATTGGTATTATATCACTGATGTTTGCATTAGATGTTGATGAATACATTACGTCACTATCACTTGCTAGTACAGCATCATTGTGCATGGCTATTTAGTGATGCATGAACCAGAATCAGTCTTCGCCAACGTAGTTGAAGTGTAAATGACTTTAAAATAAAGAAGGGAATTCATTAGCGGCGCAGGATCAGAATCCATTTCTGTAACTGGATGACAATTTACATATGTCAAATAAGAGGGATCTCGAGAACCCAGTGGTAAAAAAAAATGAGCTAAGCCTGGATAAAGGAGCAAGGAAAAAATGGAACAAGTCTCTGTCACAAATGAATGTCGATCAGAAAGCTGAACAAGACCAGACGTTGTACTTTGTGAAATATTTTCCTCTTGATCAATTTGCCCTTCTGTTAAACGTTGTAAGGAGTCTACGCATGCTTGTTGCAAAAATCTCTCTATTTCAGTTCAATATCGATGAGGAAACTGAAGGAGTACAAAACGCCCGAATAGACAGTAAAGGAAAAAAAAAATCAGTGCTCATCACAGATGAATGTCGATGAGGAAGCTGAACAAGCACCAGAGGCCTGCTGGAGAGCAATATAAAAATAGAACAATTCTCTGTCACAACTGAATGTCGATCAGAAAGCTGAACAAGGACCAGGCGTGTTACTTTGTGAAATATTTTTTCCACTTGATAATTTGCCCTTCTGTTAAACGTTTGTAAGGAGTCTACGCATGCTTGTTTGCCAAAAAGTCTCTCTATTTCAGTTCAATATCGATGAGGAAACTGAAGGAGTACAAAACGCCCGGATAGACAGTTAAGAAAAATAATGGAACCAGTGCCTCAGTCACAGTTGAATGTCAATGAGAAGGCTGAAGAAGCACAATACGTCCGGCTGGTAATTTGTAAAATATTTTCCTTTTATCAATTTGCCCTTCACTTAGAATTGAAAGTTTGTTAGGAGTCTACACGTGCTTGATTGCCAAAAATGTAGTTCTTTATAAAAAGGCTTTAGTTGTAGTGATATATTTCATAACATTTATCTCGATAATTTCAACGTCTAGCGAGGCCTCAACAAACAAAGAACAGAAGGATTTTATATACAGAGCAATTTCAGTCTCCAGGTTTATCATTTTCCTTTTGATTGGTATAATATCACTGCTGTTTGCATTAGATGTCGATGAGTTCGTTACTTCTCTATCACTTGTCAGTGCAGCATCATTGAGCACAGCTATTTACTGCTGTGTTTTGGTTTCAAGTGAAGAGTCAAAGCGAAATTATGTAGTTTCTGACAATACCTAAAGCAGTCCAACTCGAAGAAATGACGGAATCTAAAGGATCATCTAAGGATGAAGACAAACCAGATCAACAACAAGTGAAACGTTCTTACTAACACTTAGACAAGTGGTAGCAAAATGCCCTTTATTGCTTCAATGCTCCCAAGTTTCGGAATCGAGAGACAACATAAAAGTCCCTCTTGCATCTTTTATCAGATCAAAAGTGGGGAAATAAAAATTGCATCCTTCCCAATGGTTCGAATTTATTACTCAATTAAATCTCTGCAGTGATCCGACTTTTGAAGTCTTGTATGGCAGAATAGACCCTTGGACTATTTTGATTTCATTTTTAATGGAATTTCGCATCCCAATGTCGTAAATTCGAATGGTGCAATTAACGAAAACTAGAAAGCAAATACGATAATGCATTTACAGGATTATAAGACAGAGACTTCTTTTTGCTCTGGGGGCCACGTTTTGCACTTCGAATTCATTGAATTTTGAGAAAGACTATCTGCCAATGAACACACTGGGGTGAATGCGAAGCAACACATCGGAACATGTTACGATAACGTAAATTTATCACAGCCAAAAACTCTAGATGTTCTTGCCAGTTACAACATGACAGCATGAAGTATTTGAGTCCTTACAGATTTAACGGCATCAGCCCCTTAAACACAGAAGTTATTTAAAAGTACCAGGACAGAATGCAGGTAATAGTTTCAAGTTAGGGTGGCGAAACACGAATGAGTATGAAACAACTAGTTCCAATTCCAGCGGATGTTATTACAAAAAGAGTGGAATATTCATCACTCCTGAGACTCTCCCGTAACATAGCGGTCTTCATGAGATTTCGAATGATTACGTCACTCCTTGGTCAGTCTCGGGTTGTAAAGCTTCTGGTTCTACTTTTGGATGCAGCTGCGGTATTTATAGGAACATTGACGAAAATCGTGAACTGTAGGGAAAAATTGCTTGATTTACAACTCCGACTTGTGAGTGTGGGAACCCTAGTTCCAATTCGGCAATAGCTTAGAAAACAATGGAATAGGCCCCACTCCTGGGACTCTCCAGTAATACAGAGTCTTTTTAAGATTCGATCGAGTAAGAAACTGTTGTACAGTTTTCGGGACCATAGAAACTCCTGGTTTCAAAGCCGGATTAAAGAAAACACTGACGCAAGCAATGGATGCTGCAAAAGTTTTTTTATCCGGAGAAGGAAATCGAATGCATATGCATAACATTGTACCATATTTTTGAATTTGGGAGGAGTTTAGAAAAGAACTGAAAATTCTTTACTCCTGGGACTCCTCAGTAATATAGCGTCTTTTTGGAGATTTGACCGAGTAAGGCATTCTTCTTGGTCAGTTTTTGGGGCCGCAGGGAGCTTATGATTCCATGCCCGCACAAAGCTGTTCTAATGAAAGGAATACCGATGCAAAGCCATGAATGCCAGTGGCATCTGTGAAAATTGAACCAGTGCCTCAGTCGCAGTTGAATGTCAATGAAGGAAGCTGAACAAGCACAATACGCCCGGATGGTAATTTGTAAAAATATTTTCCTTATCAATTTGCCCTTCACTTATAATTGAACGTTTGCTAGGAGTCTGTAAGGGACAGTTTTAGTTGAGAATTCCCTCACTAGATGGCTGTATCAATCAGCCTATCATGTGGCTCGAACTTAGAGCATCACAGGAAATCCTAATTATTAATTAATTATAATTTTAAAAATACATAATTAAAATATTATTGATTCACCATGCAATTTAAAACAAGCTTATTAATTTTTTTAAACTTTATTTGTAATTTAGATTTTTGTATTTTTATATATATTATTAACTTGTTTAATATAATGTGTTAACTGTAACTAAACTGAGCGATGTGTAAAACGTGGGAGTCCCACGCATTTTCTCCTCTGATCACTGAACTAGGATGTGATTTAAAAGTTTGAAAAAATAACTTGGTAAAATTGATTGAAAAAGGTTGTCGCCTGATTGTGATGGAAATTACGAATTAAACGTAAACCTTCGAGGAAAACGAAATTAATTTAATATTATTCACCTATTGGAATCCTCAAATTAGTGAACCGATAGGCAACAATAAGTCTACACGGGCTTGGCTGCCAAAAACTTAGTTCTTCATAAACAGGCTTTAGTTGTAGTGGTTTATTTTTCGGAGCATTTATCTTGATAATGTCAACTACTAGAGGTGCCTGAAGAAAACAAAAAAGAAAAGCAGGATTTTATGTAGCAGAGTATTTGGACACTTAAAGTTTATCATTTCCCTTTTGATTGGTATTATATCACTGATGTTTGCATAGATGTTGATTGAATACAATTACGTCACTATCACTTGCCAGTGGCAGCATCATTGTGCATGGCTATTTAGTGCTGCATGAACCATAATAAGTCTTTCGAAAACGTAGTTGGAATGTCTTTAAAATAAAGAGGTGAATTCGTTAGCGGAAGCAGGATGAGAATCCATTGCTGTAACTGGATGACAATTTACATATCAAATAAGAGAGATCTCGAGAAATCCAGTGGTAAAAAAAAAATTAGCTAACCCTGGATAAGGAGCAAGAAAAAAATGGAACAAGTCACTTTCACAACTGAATGTCGATCAGAAAGCTGAACAAGGACCAGGCGTGTGTACTTTGTGAAATATTTTTCCACTTGATCAATTTGCCCTTCTGTTAAACGTTTGTAAGGAGTCTACGCATGCTTGTTAGCCAAAAAGTCTCTCTATTTCAGTTCAATATCGCTGAGGAAACTGAAGGAGTACAAAACGCCCGGATAGACAGTTAACAAAAAAAATGGAACCAGTGCCTCAATCACAGTTGAATGTCGATGAGGAAGCTGAACAAGCACCAGAGGCCTGGCTGGAGGAGCAATATAAAAATAGAACAATTCTCTGTCACAACTGAATGTCGATCAGAAAGCTGAACAAGGACCAGGCGTGTGTACTTTGTGAAATATTTTTCCACTTGATCAATTTGCCCTTCTGTTAAACGTTTGTAAGGAGTCTACGCATGCTTGTTAGCCAAAAAGTCTCTCTATTTCAGTTCAATATCGATGAGGAAACTGAAGGAGTACAAAACGCCCGGATAGACAGTTAACAAAAAAAAATGGAAACAGTGCCTCAATCACAGTTGAATGTCGATGAGGAAGCTGAACAAGCACCAGAGGCCTGGCTGGAGGAGCAATATAAAAATAGAACAATTCTCTGTCACAACTGAATGTCGATCAGAAACCTGAACAAGGACAAGACACCTGGATAAAGGAGCAAATCTCTCTGTCACAGTGGAATGTCGATAAGAAAGCGGAACAAGCACAAGACGTGTAGCTAGTGTATAATTTTTTAAAATTTTTCTTCTTGATCAGTTTGCCCTTCTGTTAAACGCACATGCTTGGCTGCCAAAAACTTAGCTCTTCATAAACAGGCTTTAGTTGTAGTGGTTTATTTTTCGGAGCATTTATCTTGATAATGTCAACTACTAGAGGTGCCTGAAGAAAACAAAAAAGAAAAGCAGGATTTTATGTACAGAGTATTTGGACACTTAAGTTCATCATTTCCCTTTTGATTGGTATATATCACTGATGTTTGCATTAGATGTTGACGAATACATTACGTCACTATCACTTGCCAGTGCAGCATCATTGTGCATGACTATTTAGTGATGCATGAACCAGAATCAGTCTTCGCCAACGTAGTTGAAGTGTTAAATGACTTTAAAATAAAGAAGTGAATTCATTAGCGGCGCAGGAAGAATCCATTGCTGTAACTGGATGACAATTTACATATGCAAATAAGAGAGATCTCGAGAATCCAGTGGTAAAAAAAAAATGAGCTAACCCTGGATAAAGGAGCAAGAAAAAAATGGAACAAGCTCTGTCACAACTGAATGTCGATCAGAAAGCTGAACAAGGACCAGGCGTGTGTACTTTGTGAAATATATTTT
>BMAO01017418.1:0-57489 GCA_019973975.1 Trichonephila clavata
CTGGACCCACTTGGCTCAAGCAGTGTTGGATGGGTGCTATGGATTGAAATGGCCCGAGAGCGTGTTTCAAGTACCAGATTCATGTGCCATCTGTCTGAGTCCCATGCACTGGCCTGAAAGAACGCATTGTGGGCACCTGTTCCACATGCGGTGCTTGTTACAACACTTGGACGAGCAAAACACCTGTCCTCTCTGCAGGGCACCCAATCCATTGAGAGAACCCGACCTTTAGAGGTAGACATTGTGTTGAGCCCCAGAAAAATGGGAGAATGATTTCTGGAAAGGAGCATAGCTCGGGACCAGCAATCATTCTCACATTTTTTTGGGTCAATAAATATGCCAAGGTTGGAACCTATGGAATGAAACACTTGCAAAAAATGACGCTACCCTCTCTCAAAAATAATACTTTTGCTAGCAGCACAATTCTCTTTTCCAGCCAAGGTTGGAACCTATTGAATTGAATACTTACGAAACATTTAAACTCTCAAAAAATAATACTTTGGCTAGCAGCGTAAGTCTCTTTTCCAGCCAAGGTTGGAACGTATTGAATTGAATACTTACGAAACATTTAAACTCTCAAAAAATAATACTTTGGCTAGCAGCGTAAGTCTCTTTTCAAGCCAAGGTTGAATTGAAAGTGTTACTCATGAATCCTTTTTAAATCCTGCCAGCCTTGAAACTCCTTATCAGTTGCATCGACCAATCAGAAGCCTTCTCCCTGCTATAAAAACGAGGCACTCGAGGCGAGAGAGTTCATTCATTCCTCACGATGCAAGACGATTTAGCGTTTGCACACTGCCTCATCAAGTATTCGTCCCCCGATTTCGGGGACATTGCTGCCTTTTTAAAAGAATTCCGGAATCGTCTGAATGCTTTACCCATTCCAGAGGTGCTGACGGTGCAGGCCTTTCGACAACATTTCCACGACCTCGCGATGCCTTGTGCAACGTTCTCTGGCCTTCGGGGGAATCTGGAAAATTGCGCTCTCTCCCCTTTCTCTTCGCCGTCGAACCTTTCAAATCCGAGGACCTTGTGCTCCACAAGATGGCCGATAGGGGTCATGGCGCCTACATTCGGGGCATTTTGACAGAATGCATGAAACCTGATCTGTACCGAAATGCGACCGTGGCCTGGTCTTATGGGGGCTCACAGGATTTGGAACAATGGGTGACGCTGGGTCACACGGTTCTGCAACTTTTGTACAGTGCTCCCTTTCCAGATCCCGTGTTTGGCGTGCCTGAAAAATGTCCCATTTGCCTGGAGCCCATGCATTTTCCCCACATGACCGAATGTGGACACACGTTTCATAGAGTGTGATTGGAGCGGACCCAGAGTACCACCTGCCCCCTGTGTAGGCAGACTGTTTGTTCCTCGAGTGTCAAACCCAAAAAAATGGAAAGGATGTGCTTAGCACGTCCTTCCCATTTTTTTGGTCCCTCCTCTCACCAACGTTGGAAGATTGGATGTGGATTTGTTGAGAAAATTATTTGTCCATCTTCCATTGAAATGACTTTTTATGTTTTATTCATTTCACCTGTATTTTATTAAATTATTTTTATTTTTTATTCATTTCTTCTTTTTATTTTCATCCTTCCACTCACCTTATTATTACATACATCATGAACTAGGAAACAAAAGGTTCCTTATTATACTGCTACTTGCTATAATGGGCTTGTTTCAAACAGGTAAAGAGGCCTGTAAAGGGTCATGTGGAGTTCTTTTCAGGTAAAAAAACTCGAGAGGGCAAATAAAATGGAATCGTGTTGTAAGAATGTTTCAAACAGGTAAAAAGGCCTGTAAAGGGTGAAGTGGGGTGCTTTTCAGGTAAAAAATCTCGAGAAGGCGAATAAAATGGAACTGTGTAGTAAGAATGTTGAAGAAACAGTTGAAAGGGGGATACAAAGAACGAATCATGGAAGGGAAGCCTCTCCACGGGAGTTCTATCCAATGAATCCCATCCAACGGGGGACATGTCTGAGGCCCCACGTCTCCTTCCAAGGGCATCGCTCAAACAGAAAAACTCCAAGAGGGAAATTTAAACGGGGAAACTCAAAGGGGGTTAGGAAAACATGGAAATATCCCTCCTCTCACCAACGTTGGAAGGTTTGATGTGTAAATTTCCTGTTGCCATTGAAATGATTTTTTATTTCACCCCCTGCAAGAGACAAGAAGCATTCTCGTCACACATACTCGCTACTCCATCAGCCAGAAAAAACCAGCATTTTCCAGTAATAAAGAAAAAGCTTACCTACCCTACATATTTATTACATACTTATTACTATACTAAAGATAATGTTAACTTCTTAGATCATAACCTGCTCTTTTCGTTACACTCTTGCGTTACACTCTTGAAACTGGATAACAGTTGGAATGTAAGGACTTTTTTCTTAAATAGAGAGTGTATTTTGAAAAGAATAGGGGTTATTGTCTAAAGAATAGCGTTTTTTTCATAGGTTTTACAAATCGAGAAGATTTCTATCCTTTAACACAGAGAGGGGGTCCCTCCCTTTCTAAGTGTGTTGGGATAAAGGTGCCCCTCCAATTTCATAGGTTTGACAGATAAACTCCCCCTCCAATTTCATAGATTGGATGGATAAATTTCCCCCTCCAATTTCATAGTTTGGATGGATAAATTCCCCCCTCCAAATTCATAGATTGAATGGATAAATTTCCCCCTCCCATTTCATAGATTGGATAGATAAATTTCCACCTCCAAATTCATAGATTTGACAGATAAATTCCCCCTCTAATTTCATGGATTTGATGGATAAACTTCCCCCTCCAATTTCTAGGTTGGGTCTGATAAATCCCCCCTCCCATTTCATAGATTGGATGGATAAATTTCCCCCTCCAAATTCATAGGTTTGACAGATAAACTTCCCCCTCCAATTTCATAGATTGTGTCTAATAAATGTTCCCCTCCAATTTCATAGATTGGATCTGATAAATGTACCCCTCCAATTTCATAGGTTTGAAGGATAAATGTCCCTCATACAATTTCATCGGTTTGACGGATAAATTCTCCCCTCCACTGTCATAGGTTTAACAGATAAATGTGCCCCTCCAATTTCATAGATTTGACGTCAGAGACGCAATAGCAACACTCATCAACGTCGAACTGACCCAATCAAATGTCCAAGAGTGACTGGGTAAGCGAAAAACCCCAATAGGAGAGAAATTGGAGAATCCAACAAAAATGAAAGAATGGAGTAAAAAAAGAAAATTCAAAATTTAAAAATATTTTAGGGACAAGTAAAGTTTAAAATGTAAAAATGTTGAGATACAAGTGACAAATAAACCACTGAAAAAAAAATTTTTTTTTTGGTCGTGCAAGATATAGTTTAAAACTTGATGAGGCTAAAGTTTATAGAGTGTGGATGATTTTTTTTTTTTTTTTTTAGTGGTTGCTCCAAAAAAATTTTTATGGCACGCAAAAGCACAACTACACGTACATCCTTTTACCGACATTTCAACAAGCATTTACAGGATCTCTTGTCTTGTCCCAAATGTCGCGAGGGGATGACCATAGATCAATTTTATCATCACCATGCCTCCGAAAACCATGGTCTAGATTTTCGCAAGCAATGCCTGTTTTGTTTTGGGCGTCGACATTGGGCATATGGGCAAAAGAATCATCTCGACCACATTCATCACGTCGTGTCCTGCTTGGAACGTTTTGCAAAGGAAGCCAAAGATGTCTGGGTATTCTCGGACGATGAGGAGGAGACGGAAGAAGAGGCAAGGGTGCCAGAAGTATGTGGGTGTAGGCACTTTCAACCGATACCTCGTGAAATGTACGGTCGTCCCAGATTGAGGGATAATTTTTATGATTCAATCTTTGAGAAACCCGACCTATGAGAAGAGGGAATAAAATATGAAATGGTTTGGGTAAAGATGTGTGGGGGATTATTCAGCGCTACTTGAAAGGAGATTGGGTTTGGTTTCACATTATGGTCAAACACAACATTTTTGATACGTTTTGTAAGGAAATGGAAATGATTCGGAATCAATTTGTCATTTTACCCTTTTGGTGTCTCTGCGATGGTTTAGAGACAGAGAGGGGTAAAATACAGCATCGACACATGATTTTGGCGTGTGAGCAAGAAAGTGCGTTTGAAGAGATTTGGAAGGGTAAAGTTCGGTATGAATTTCCCTCTGCTAGTCGGGCCAAGAAATGTGTCAAGATTCAGAGTGCCTTTCATTTGGTTCGGACCATTGTGTACGTGAGCCAACCCAAATCGTCGTGTGACGGGGGTAAAATTCCCGAAAAATTAATGAATCCGGAACAATGGTCCCATTTCCACATGAATCGACAATTGCACGCGCATAGTATTGCCTTTCTCTGTACGCTCATTCCAGGAGGAATAGAAAGATTACTGTTGGAACAACTTGGAAATAAAAATGTGGCCAGTTGGGACAATGTGACCAAATGTTTACCAGACGGGTGGGGTCATTTGAAATGGAATGTACCGATTCCCGTGACGGGATGGAAATTTTTAAATTGCGTGTTTCATTTCCAATACCAGGTGACAGGGGAAGAGACTCCTCTGTACGTGACGCTCTACGGTAACACAAAATTGTATTTAAAGGAGGGAAACCAGGGGGGTGAATGTTTGTCTCAACGGATCCGAGACGAAATGTATGTATTGTCCCGCAAACAACAAAACATGACGAATGAAATTAAAAAGATAAATCAAGAGTGGGCCATGGACCAAAAAGTCTTGTTAAGGTCCAAACTCAGCGAGATGAATGCGAAATGCGACCTTATTCAAAGGGAAAGAGACATATGTAAAGAGGAAAGAGACTTGTTGAAAGAGGAAAAGGACGTGTCGAAAACGAAAGGAAATGAGTTGAACGCTGAAATAATGATATTAAAATTTAAATTGGAAAATACATTAGTTGAAAATAAAATATGGGAAACCAAAGAAAACGAGTGGAAAACTGAAAGAGATGAGTGGAAAGCCAAAGAACACGAGTTAAACACAGAAATGAATACATTGAAAAATAAATTGCAAAGTACATTGGTCGTAGATAAAATATTGAAAAGAATGATACAGAGCCAACGAAAGCTCAGAATGATTAACCCATGGCGATGGAAAAGAGTACCAAGTTTTCCACGACCTGCCAACGTTCTCTCGTAATCATTCTACTTTAGATCATGTTTGAAGAATCCTTGTTCAAATGGTTTTCCAACCTTATTCAAAAACTTACCAACATTAAAAAAAAAATTTTTTTTAAAGCCTTTGATATTTTTTGAGGGAAGAGTACAAATACTGCACGCGTCTCATCCTACTCAATCGTTTACAATGGATTCTTCTCCAGAGTATGATGATTTGATTGACAAGTTCACTTTACCAGCACCTGTTTCACCTTTACCACCGACTCCAGTGGCGTCTCCATCCCATGAGCCATCTCAAGAGGAATCCATGATTTATGAATCTTTACCTGAACCACCTATGGTACCTGAACAATTCATTGAGTCTCGACAACGAATGGAATTTCAAGAATCCTCTGATTCCGTGGAATCACCTGTTGCACCTGAACCCATTGTTCCTTCTCCTGTTCGGAAGGTAGCTTCACCTGTGCATAAGATAGCTACACCTGTGCGAAAGAGGGATTCACCAAAGCAAAGGGCAGATTCACCTGTGCGAAAGATGGATTCCCCAAGGCAAAGGTCAAATTCACCAAAGTGACGGGCAGATTCACCTGTGAGAAAGGTAGCTTCCCTCATTCAACGAGATTCTCGACCTTCTCCTCGACGAAACGAGAATGGGCCCCGAGATCCTAGGTTGTATCGCAGACCCTATTTCAGACCACCCTATCGTAGACCTGATTTTAGACCCAGGCGACCCCCGTATGCCCATCGATTGATTCCCACTTCTCAAGTGTCGGCTCAAGTGTTTTTCCACAGCCAAAGTTTGGCCGTGTTGTGTCTCCGAGATCAGGGATTCACGCTCACCAACGGTGTCGTCTCGTATGCTTTGGATCAGCAATATCCCAACGAACTATTTAAATATTTACATTACCTCAATGTCGGTACCATTTGTGTGACGGATCAACAATCCAAGCTCAAATTTAAAGAAATTCAAGCGAGTTGGAGCTCAGCCAGTCCGTTCAAAAGGATCCCTGTGATGCTGTTAAATGCCAACGAACGAAACAGGGGGGAATGTCCTTTATCTAACGAGACACATTGTCATCGTTGGGTAGCCGTGCAAGGCATGTGCGCCATTCTGCATCAACCCATCAATCCCATTTTTCATTCGTGAGCAAGATTGGTGACTGCAAGCTCCGCGCACATCCTGTCTGAAACGTATAAAAGGAGATCTCGTGTGGACGCTTCAAATCAGTCGCCTCTCGACTCGCCAGCAGCATGGACGCAATCGATGCCTTCCCAGAGCACCTATCCACCACCGTGGTGCCAGTGACCTTACCTGAGAAAACCGAGACGTTGGAATATGCAGCTCGACAGGGCCTCGTCAAAGCATTCATTCTGTATCAGGAGATGGCCACGAAACGTGTGTTTGTCATGTTTTGTAACGATAGTTGGCATTGCAGACAATCGTATTTGGACAATTTCAAGCGGGCCGTGTTTTCGGCGAGGATCCAAAATCCCTTTGAACCCGATGAGATGACATGGGAAAAGGTGTCGCAAGGCTTAATGAGAAATCCCGATCAACCGCTGAAGAATACGGACAAACGGATGGGATTCATGCACCAAAACATGTTTATCGTGAAAACTATATTTACCTTTGGCTTTCGCACCGTGAAACCGGGAGAGATTCATTTGATCCAAACCACTCATGTGCCCATGCTAATGTACGAACTGCCCTCCTCCAGTTTAAAGCATCAAAGCAAACTCAATCTGTATAGGAGGAGTTTTGAGCCATTTGACCAAATGCTCTATCATCGCAAAGTGTTGGAGCCCCATACGGCGTATCCCATCCCGCCAGGAACTCATTACATTTTACTCACAGTGCAAAAGACCGTATTTGTGGTGGACATTATTCCCGAAACCATTCTTACTCAACTCGTTCAGAGCGGATTCAACCTGGGGGATTTCCGAAAGGTGAAGCGATATGACCAAAAAGCCTACAAACTGCCTCCTTCGACCCCGGCTCATGGTGAGACGAGCAAGCGACCTTTGGAGGAAGAGGTGTATCCTCCCTCCAAGAAATATTTTAGGATTCCAAAGAAATCCTCAAAAATACTCATTACACCGGTCGTGCGACCCCCTGTGATGATTGCCAGACCTGCCTTGGCTGCTCCTCAACCCGTGTCCATTCCACCTCAGAAGATTCGTTTGTCAGATTCACCTGTGTCTCAACCACCTCAGAAGATTCGTTTCTCAGATTCACCTGTGTCTCAACCACCTCAGCAGATCCAATTATCAGATTCACCTCAGCAGATCCATTTTCCAGAACCACCTGTGTCTCACCCACCTGTGCAGATTCATTTTCCAGATCCACCTGTTGCTCAACCACCTCAGCAGATCCATTTTCCAGATCCACCTGTTGCTCAACCACCTCAGCAGTTTCAATTTCCAGATCCACCTGTCCAATTTCCAGAACCACCTCAGCAGATCCAATTTCCAGATCCACCTAATGCTCAACCACCTCAGCAGATCCAGTTTCCAGATCCACCTGTGGAGACTTCGTTTGACCATTTAATGTCAAACGTATTTGGAGACTACTTGGTGCCTGAACAAGTGATGGAAGCCCCCCCCCCAGCCCATGCACAAGAACCCCAGCTGATTCATATGGTGCCTTCCCTCTTTGATCCAAATAACGACATTATATCATTTTTGGACCATTTTGAAGAGGGGTTGGTCATGGAACAGCCGGAAGCACCCCTGGATTTGACAATGCCCAGAATGAACCCTATGAAAAGACAAACTGTTGGGTTTAAAGTGAAAGAACCTCTAGATTTGTGTTGCACGTAAATCTTGGCAGTTGTGTATATATATATTATAAATAATGATTGTTTTGTACATAATTTTTTGTAAATATTTTTTTGTAAATAAAAAAAATTGTTTTATAGAAACAAGTTTGATTTTTTTGTCCAAAAAAATACCAAACTTGACACATTACACAAGAGGATGTAAGAAAAAATGGTTTCGGTACAAAATTTATTGGACCAGTGTCGTTCTCGCACTACGATTGTTTTTGGAAATCTGGGTCGCTGGCCGGATCGAGTCACATATTTCAAGCAAGACTATCCTTACACCATCATTTTTGAGCCCAATTTTGGTCTGCACGTTCCTCGGTCGTTTGGAAAAACAGTGGTCGTGTTTACGAGTCATTTGGATTTGACGTGGGATCCAGGAGTCGAGTTGAGATTTTTTCAATTGGGTCGTCCCCCGTCTCGCCGAGTTTGGAAGGCGTATCAACCCCACAATAAGGAGGCGTACGCGTTGAATCTCACGCAATGCACGCGTTTGGTGGATGTGTCCGTGACATTATTAACGTGGTTGGACGATTGGGAAATGCATCGAGATGAACACCTCCCTTGGCTGATGCCCCAACCTTGGAAACGGGCTTTGAAAAACACGTGGAGCGCTCGCATCAAAAGGCCTTGGCACATGGAATGCCAGTTGACGTCACGCTCCTCGAGCATACATAACGCCAGCCTCTAGCCAGCAGAATCATTCTCTCTCAGCAACATGTAGAATCAACCAGCCTATTTTGCCCATGCCAGCGTGTTGCACCACCTGGATAAACCAGTGCCCATCGAGCTATCGATTGCCACCATTCCCAGGGATGGCAGTGATCCCGAAATGCTCTGCATTACGGTGAACCACGAGGACCTGACCTCCACGCCCAAAGTCTTGCGTTCCAATCATGCGTTCCAATGCCTGCAAAAACGCCCGTCTTCGTCTGGTGCCCCCGCTGCCCAAGAGTGTGCCGGCGCAATGGTTGCGCTATTGTGTGAGGGGCATGTTTGACCAGCTGTCCCAAGGTAGAAAAGGCCTCATCGTAGTCAAAAGCCCAAAGCAGCAAAAAATATTCAAAGAGTTGGGTACTCTCCACCATGGCTTTGTAGATGCTGGCCAAATTCAACACCCTTTGTGATGGAATTTTCCCAACCCCATGCATGATGACCTCCATGAGGAAGGGGACGTTTCTCATTGCACCATGCTGAAATCGTTTCAATTTGCAAAATACCTGCAGCGGTTCAACAAGCTGCAGGCGGAATGGAGCTCCAACGTTTCAGCTTTGGTAGTGTAAAAAAAATTGCTCATGGACCCAAAAAAAGGGGGACCGAGTCGACTTTTGTGTCGACTCGGTCCCCCTTTTTTTGGTTTAAGGAAGGTACCAACGGTGGAGAGCATCTCTTTTAAAAACTTGTACTAAAAAGAGGCCACAAGATTTCTACCAAGGACAGATGGAATCAATCGAAAGGTGCCTGATGGCGAGTGTAGTTTTTGCATGGTCCTGTTGGATAGAATCAGTCAAAAAATGCCTAGTGATGCTTGTATTTTTTGCAAAGTCATCCTAATGTTGGATCAGCAAGACAATAAATGCCTCATGATATGGATAGTGTTTCAATGTTGGATCAGTAATCCAATATATATATATATATGCCTCATGATATGGATAGTGTTTCAATGTTGGAGAGTATCAGCCAATAGGGATCGATTCACGTGACCCTAAAGAGTATAAAAGGCGAGACATCAGCAGACAGAGACATTCTCTTTCAGAGTTCTTTTAAAGCAACATGTCTCATCTAGCCTTCTTCGCCCATGCTAATGTATTTCACCGTGGAGGCAAGCCTGTGCCGATCGAATTATCCATTGCCACGATTCCGGAGGATGGAAAAGGCCGAGAAGTGATTTGTATTACGGTGGATCATTCCAACCTAATCACCACCTCAAAAGACTGCCGGGCCAACCGTTTTATTAACGAGCGCCTCAGTCTGAAGAGCCACATCCCTGGATCTGTGCCACTGGAATACCTGTCCTTTTGCGTCAGAGGCAAATTTTGCCACCTGGCGCAAGGAAATCAGGGACTCATCGTTGTAAAAGGGTCGGACCAGCGCAAAATTTTTGAGCAGCTGGGGCTATTTACTATAAATTTGGAAACTTTGCCAAAGTTCCAGGACTTGAACGATCGTACTCTACCAGATCACCTGCACGATGAGGTGCACGAATATTCTGACATTTCAGAGTGCACTATGGTAAAGTCATACCGTTTTGCCAGATACCTGGAAAACTTTAAGAAGCTGCACGCCGAATGCAACAGACAAAGGGCTGATTTGGTAGAGTAAGTGAGAAAAATTGAAATTTGAACTGTAAATATTGGACTAAACTGTAAATATTGAACTGTAAAAATGCCCATGGGCCCAGAAAAAGGGGGACCGAGTCGACACAAGAGTCGACTCGGTCCCCCTTTTTTTGGGTTAAGGAAGTTGCCAACGTTTGATGGCTTCTCTTTTAAAACTTGTGTTAAAAAGATGCACAAAGATACGTTAAAGATAAGTTTTAAGGTTGAAAAGCGTCAACCAATAGGAATCGTTTCACGTGACCCCACTAGAATATATAAAAGGCGAGCAGCTAGCAGCCAGAAATCAGAGTGCTTCTGAATGCAGTCAAGAGTTTAGAAATTTATTTTTGGTTAAAACTGTCAGGTTTGGTTTGTATTGAATATTCCAAATCTGGCAGTTTTGACGGGAAAAGAATTTCCATGGCAACAGGTAAATGCTAAATGTTTTTCGTTAAGACTTTCAGGATTTGGCGTAATGTTGGAAATTCGCAGATTCTGTCAGTCTTATCGGTAAATGTTTTTAGCCAAAATCTTCAAAAATCCGAAAATTTGGGGACCTAGTCGCATGTCGACTGGGTCCCCCTTTTTTCGGGTCAAATTATCCACCAAGATTGGAATGCATCTTTTTAAAAACTTGACATATAAAAAATCGGACTCGCCTGCTGGCTGCAAGTTGAGACCTCCGTGTTTCCTTGACACGCCAAGATTGGAAGGCTTTATATCGTGAAATGGCAATAAAATGATTCTCTGTCTTTTCTCGGCATACCAACGTTGCATTGTTTACATTTCATGGGTCGCTGCTTTCAAGACACACCAAGCTTGAAGCATCTCCATTTCATTTGTGGATCGCCCCCTGACATGTCTCCATTTCATTTGTGGATCACCCCCCGTTTTAAATCATTCGTCTGGGATGGGCTGAAAAACTTTCTCGCGCCCAACAAAAATATTTTTCGGAGGAATTTGAAAAATTTTCGTTAAGTATTAAGAAGAGAAGTTCAAGACGCTTTGAGGGGATACTCAAAAAGGGTCGTTTTCCATTTTCAATCATTTTTTGAAAGGGTCACGGTGCTCAACTATTTATTCGACCGACTGTATAATAGTCAAATTGGCTCTTGAAAATTTTATCCAGGAAGCAGTGCAAATCTTAATCGGCGATGTATTTAAAATGTATCGCATAGAGCAGAAATATCGTAAAAATCTTCTTCTTTCATCATCACAACGTTGAAAGGTTGAACATGCAGTGCCTCTGCAATCATTTCAGCTATTTCTTCGGGATCCATAGGTTTGCAAATTATTTTTATTTTTTTTCGATATTACCAAAATTGCGAAGGAAGGAATTAGGAAAAAATTAGGAACTTTGAAGATTTGTGCCGTGAATAGTGGCTTTCTTCGGAAGGAAATGATGAAATATGTCCCTTTATGAGTTATATATCTTCATCGGTATATTTTGTTTTATGGGAATGGGATCGCGGATTTTTACCCTTACGATTTCTAAAACAAACATCTCACTTCTTCTTCTTCTCAATCATAGTGTAAGTTCTCTTTTGAGATAAGCCCAATGTATATCTAAAAGTTTTTGCGCACACTTGAATGTGCCCATTAGTTGATGGTAAGCAGTACGTGACAGAGATTTGTCTCCGACTTAACGCAGGAACGTCGGTTGAATTACACAATTTGAATTTCACCTCAGAAACGGTGAACAATTACTTACCAATTTGAAAGGCACTGATTTTGGAGGCATATTGATATTTACACACAAACAATTCAACTGAATCTGAGACTGATGTAAGCAGAATGTAAAAAAAAGCAATGTGTCTCGGGAGGTTATGATAGCAGTGATAAACTTCGCTTGACTTTAAGCCTTCTCCAATCTGACTTTCTACCAGAGGCATCTACCGGTGTTCATAGCAACTAAACCACTTGCAACAACGACTTACTACTCTTCCCATGCCATTGGCATGACTTCTTACAACTTTTTCCTATGAGAATCTGAAAATCGTTTTTTTTTAATGTTTTTTTTTAACTTTTCCATGTCAGTGCCTCAATTGTCCTCATGTATTTTCTTGAATTGGCTCTAAAAGGCAAGGAATTCTCTTGGTTCACCATTAAATTTTTCAATTATATCTTTGGTAATTTGAATTTTCTTTTTTCAGCTTCACTCAGCCGAGCATTTTCTTGCAATCTATTTTCAATTCTAAAACAGTTTTCCAGGTACCTGTCTCTATAAATTTCTACTTTTTCGAAATCTTCAGAAAATAGTTGTTCGCCGTTTTCATCTTTCAGTAACTTCTCCGATAGTAGTAATTGGTAGTTGTCTAGTCTCTGGAACTTATCAGCTATTTGAGTTCTTAATACGGAGAGTTCCTTTCGATCCGCATCTTCTTTGTTCAGTTCATTTCAATTTTTCTTAAGCTAGGGGAGAAGGCTTGCCTAAGACCTTTTTTCTTCGCGTTCAATTCATTTAAAGCCCTTTTTTTTAAATCAGGTAAATTCTTATAAACTGAAACGTTCAATCAGTGGCGTAACGGAAAATAATTGGGCCCCACCGCAAGGTCAGATGCTGGGCCCCAAGCCGAATCTTATATTATATATCTTCACTATTAAAATCCGAAGGTAAACAAATGTATCTATCTATCTATCTATATATGTGTGTCTATCTTCTCACGAGGCGCACCACGCAGAAAGTCGCGGAAGGTACCAAAAGATCGGGAATTTTCCGGGGAAGCCGTATTGCCCATTTATATTTCGATATTGCAATTAGTTAAAAAGATATTAATTAAAAACCTTAAAACGCCTAATTGTTTTACTCCTGTGGGTTGTTTACTTGGCAGAACTTCCATTCCGTTTCCGCCGAACGGTGATCCGAGGTTTTCCACCATCTTAAAACTGCCATCCAATTTTCGGTGTTGAAACCAGACAAAAAAATAATTACAGAATCAGAAAGATCATTCATTTCGTAACGATATGGTATAATTTTTTTTTGCAAAATAATGATTTTTGCTATTTTTTAAGAATTTTTTAAAAAAGGATTGTAACTGATGCGCTTTTATGAAAATTATTTTTAAATTGTTGCTTATGAATTTGTTTTCGTGTTATTAAAACGATATTCTACACTAAATAACTTTAAGCCTTTCTCTTTTAGATCCAGTCAATTAAAAAATAAAATTCCCAAAACTTTTTTTTAAAGAATTTTTTTTAAAAAAATCCAAAATTTTTACTAAACATTAAATAACTTCGTCATTTATGAAGGTAGTTGTACAAAACTTTTATTCCGTGTGTAAAGCAATATTATCCGTAACCTGTACGAAGACTGAAAAAATTGCTTAAAAATTACGGATTTTAAATTTTTTTTGTTATTTTCGTTAAAAACCGTTTTTGCGAGAAATAATTTAAAAAGTATTTTTTATACATTTTTTATTTCAAAGTACTTTATTTTTGCAATTAATTTTTGAAGTTTGAAAGCGTTAACTTAAAAATTATGGCCTAAAAATAAAATTTATAAAAAAAACGCGATTTTGCATTTAGCCAAACATTGGCGTCGAAAATTAGTTTTGCACCAAAGATCTTTTAACTGTTTCACCGTCGACCACATCTAACTCAAGGGTTGCACTAAAAAGTTCTGCCTTAAACAGGGGGATATCAGTAAATTTGGCGAGTGAAAAAGTTATTTTTCCATCAATTTTTGTCAATTTTTCTGTATATAATTTTCAAAATTGAATAATTATATATGTCAGATTAAGATGATACAATGCATTCAATGCATTTCTAAGATTAATTTAAAATATTTATCCGTATTAAAATTTTTGTTTTCTTTCATAAAACTTATAGTTTACTTTAAAATAATGCCTAATGTATATTTCTTTTTTTGACATAATTTCATAATAAAATCAAAAAATTTGTCCATTTCGATTTTTTTTTTTTTTTTTGCATTTAACTTTCTTAAAGAAAATGAGCTATGTTCATATTATATATTATTTATTATTAATTGCGTGTTCTTAATATGTCATAAATAAATAAATTTTTCGCAATACATTTAAATGTAATCTTCAATCGAAATCTTTCAATCGTTATGTGAATATCCTGTAGATCCCCTCAATTAAAAATTAATTTCAATTTGAACCTCCCATTCATTATTATTGCCTATTTTCACTTTCTGCTACGGGTCTGTGTGGTGTAGTAGGATAGCGCGTCGCTTCCGCCTGGCAGCAAAGTGTCTAATTCATATGTCTGGGTTTGGATCTAGAGAATTCGATTTTGTTCATTTCTACTTATTTTTCCCACGTAAATTAATTCTCTCTTCTTCAATGATTGAATTCACTTGCTGCATCCCCAATGATCTGAAATTTACTTCATTTTCAGTGCTGCCATTATTTAAGCAAATGGTATGTCACAATTAATTGCTAAATGAGCATTTTTAATCAATTTTATTAGAAAATAATTAATAAGTTAGTTTTGTATAATATACTTTTTTTCGCAGATACGTGTTTAAATAATTTAATTAACACAGAGTGGAATGAAAAACTATAAAATTAAAATTAAAAAAATTAAATGTTTTTATCAAATAGTATTATTTTCTTTTTGAATGTTTTTTTCAGTGAATGTTAGCATATAACTAGGTTTTCCCCCAAAAGTGGACTTTTAACACTTACATATGTTTAATCAAACATCCAAATCAATCAAACTGATCCTAGTGGTGATCCGACGTTTCCACCATCTTAAAATTGCCATCCAATTTTCGGTGTTGAAACCAGACAAAAAATAATTACAGAATCGGAAAGATCATTTATTTCGCCACGATATGGTATAATGTTTTTTTTGCAAAATAACGATATTTTCTATTTTTTACGAGTTTTTTAAAAAATGGTTGAAACTGATGCGTTTTTATGAAAATTATTTCTAAATCGTTGCGTATGAATTTGTTTTCGTGTTATTAAAACGATATTCTACACTAAATAACTTCAAGCCATTCTCTTTTAGATCCAGTCATTTAAAAATAAAACTTTTTTTCCGTGTGTAAAGCAATATTATCCGTAAACTAAACGAAGATTGAAAAAATTGCTTCAAAATTACGGATTTTAAAAAAATTGTGATTTTCGTAAACTGCTGTTTTTCTGAGAAATAACTTAAACAGTATTTTTTGTACATTTTTTATTTCAAAGTACTTTATTTTTGTAATTAAGTTTTTGAAGTTTGAGAGCATTAACTTAAAAATTATGCCCTAAAAATGAAGAAATTAATTATAAATACGCGATATTAATTATTTGTTAATAAAAAGTATATCGCCTGTTATATAGGATAAAAATACGTTCTAGAGAGACATTTTTAAGCTAACTGTAAGTAACGATTGATCGATTAATGAAAACCTGAAAATTATTTTATTATTTTAGATTCCTAAAAACTATCTATTTTAAAAAAAATAAATAAATAAATAAAAAATAGCCGCCCATCCGGTATAGGGGTCAGTGAAGCTGACTGCGGTGCCACAGGGACTGGGTTCGAATCCCGGAGAAGGCATGGATGTTTGTGTTGTAATCCTTTCTTCTGTCTGTGTTGTTTACCCCCGTGTTATACGTTCGGTGGTGCACGGGGTTTATAAATGTAAAAAAAAAAAAAAAATTATGATTTTTTTTAATCAAGCATCAGAATAGTTTTCTTTTTATTGTTTAAATTTATTATTTTTTTACTAAAGCAATATTGTTTTTCAAGTCAGTAATAGAAATTTGAAGATACATCTTATATCTGAGGAGAGTAAGGGGGGGGGAATAGTTCTATACTCAGAAAAGCCACTGTGACACCGTGCTGTAGAGAGAGAGAAAAGAAACCTGTTTGACATCAGTAAGATCTGGAAGATATTTTTTCCCAATAAGGGAATTGTAATATATGACATTAATATATATAAACCACACATTTACCAAGGACTTCGACAAAGGAAGGGGAATTTCCATGGCAATATGTTATGCATTCGAATATGTTCATGCAATCACGGGTTAAATGGAAAGGAATGAAACCCGTCTCACAAGGAAAAAAATGAAAAAATTTCGAGAATGGGAAATTTAATGACATTGTTACGGAACTCACTCATATTGCATGCGTACACACACAGAGAAGTGTTGTCGTCGTGAGGGAAACAGGATATTCCTGATGGTGATTAAGTAATTCACTCGGTAAAAACCCGTGCAACACCGGGCTAAGCGAGGGGGAGGGGAGAAATAAGGAAGTCAAACTAATTTCGAAAAAGAATATTGGAAGTGCTGATTTATTGAAGGGAAGGGAAAATGTTAAACGAGAAAGCCCGAGCGATGCCGGGCCATGCACTCACATCATACGTGTACACACCCACACAGAATTTCTGGCGTCATGATGGAAAGAGGAAGTTCTCATGGGGATTAAGTTATACACTATGTAAAAGCCCAAGCAACACCGGGCTTAGTGGAGGGGAAATAATATAGAAGTCAAAGTAACTTCGAAAAAGAATATTGGTCATGCTGATTTTGTGAAGGGAAGGGAAAATTTATAAGAGTAGAGAAAGTCCGTGCAACGCCGGCCATGAAAGCTAGTATATATATATATATATATATATATATATATATATATATATATATATATATATACTTGTTAGAAAAAATCTGCGTTCACCAACTACTGCTTACATAAACAACGAAAACAATTTTAAAAACTGGAATTTGAAATTTTTTAAAAATATATATTTTATTTAGTTTAATCCAAGTATTGAGAATTATACAAAACTAAACTCGGTTTGCTTTCATAGCTTTGAAAAAAATGACATGTTTGTAGCGATACCAACAAAAATCAAGTAGAAAAAGTCTACGTTCACTGTTTAATAGTAACTACAAAAATTATTTAAAAAGGATAATGAGCTACTTAATAGGTGATTGGATAACCCTGTGTTTTGAAAACCTCCTGAAGCCATTTTGGCATTGAATTAAAAAGTCTAGTGGTTTCTTCAGAGCTCATCTTCTCTCATTCGTCCTTAAGAACACTCTTTTCTAGCAAGTGTGGTGGCCGCGGTAGCCAAGTGGTCAAGGTATCGGATCATGGCTAGCGTGTCATGAGTTCGAGCCCAGTACCACCGAAGACCCTCTGTGTAGGGGAGCAATGCACGTTAAATCTGTCGAGAGCTCAAACGTCCTCCCGTTAGTGTGGTAGTTAGGAGAGGGAAGTGCCAGTTCAGGTGTCGTCCTCGTCACTTGACCATTGTTCAAAATGACGTGGTCCGTCGCCAAAAGCCCTCGTGTAGCTTAACAGTGCGACATTAATATTCGCTCACTCACTATTCTAGCAAGTATATGTATATACATACAAAGGATTGCTAAACCATTACTTAATGTACCTTAAAACATCACGTAAAAATATTTTATATTAAACTTATAATTGAATACAAAATCACACAACCGGAGCCTGAGTAAAGGAAGTAAATAAAGCCTAACATTTTTAATATTTATTAAAACGGGAAATCTAACGATATATAACATGGTAAGTTTAATAAAATTGAACACTAAGAAAGGCATGAACACTGTAAAATAATTTTCGATTAAAATTCTTAAGAAAGAAAAAAGGTATGTCTTACCTAATCCTTCATTTCTGAATCTCAGAGGCTGAGCTTGACCTGAAGTTCAATTATATTCTAGCGTAGTTACTGCAACTTTTATATATAATAAGGAGTGTTCTTTATATAAAGCAAAAATGATTTCATGAAAAAAAAACTGATAAATTCCATTGTGCTTTCTTCTCAATATGCCTCATTTGATTGAATACTAATAGCTCTATCATCAAATAATCATTTGAAATGCTCTCTCTCTGCTGTTTCAAGTATCGTAATACTATTTTACTTGAAAAAAGCATAACAGATGTACATTACTCACGACTTCGTGAAATGAAAATGAAATACATGGGGGGGGGGGGACCAAAGCCGCCAATAAGTTAAGTCGCTACTTCGTAAAAAGTAAACCATGTCTTCTTTCCCCTTCCTACAGCTTATATGAAGTGTGTGTAATAATGACAGCAATGAATTTTTATATCTTTTTAGCATTTTATCCGATTCTCCGTCTGACTTTTGTTTTATTTGTTAGCAATATTAAGGTTTAAAAAGAAAACCCACTAAAGAAAAATATCTCTCGTCGCCTTGATTACAGCGAATAAAAAAAATGTTTCTTGATTTGGCTAAAGGATTAAAGATATTTAATGAGCGTGTAAAAATTTTGATAAGGAATGACGTTAGATCGCTAATTGGAAAATCGCTTAAAAATTCGATTTTAAAAAGTGGGAAGCGAATTTTGAGAAAATCTATGTTAATGGTATCAGTCAGGCTTTGGGCCTCCTAGAAGCCTTGCCCCACCCCCGCAGTGCGGGGTTGTACGTTACGCCACTGCAGGGTATCGGCCGCCCTCGTGTGGCCGATACCCTGCAGTGGCGTAACGTACAGGGCCGCCCTCGTGCAAACAGGTAATGTGCCGCACCCCAGAGAAATTTTCATATTTTGACCAATACTTAATGTTGACGTTAAAAACTCATCTACTTATATAAGAATAACAAGATATCAATCATTGGTATGGCCAAGTAATTTTAGCGCGTTTTTCACAAGTTGTATTTTACAATAATGCAACTAATGAACTTTTTACTATCAGAAAGTAGTGTGTACTATACTTATAGAAAAATTTTTTTAAAAAATAAATTTTAAATTATTAAACTTAAATATGATTCGGCTCATCTAGGGCACAAATGCAACCAAATGCCGAAAACCCGAAGTCAATCGGTTAATTATTGGCTGAGAAAAAAGTACAACAAAATATGTAACGAAGACGAAGACGAAAGTTGCGTCCTAATAACGCTTTTTTTACGCTACGTGAAAAACGCGCTAAAAAATAAAACATTACTTTATTTTTTGGCCAGATAATGAGTGATAATAGCCACATAATATACTTTAACAAAATAATAATCTAACAAAAATTTTACCTTTAAAATAAAAACATATATTTTATAATTATAATTGCAAAACAACAGAATTTACTCAGAAAATACGATCTTATAAAAATAAATACTAAGGCATAAATCTCGTGAAACAAAAAGTATATAAATCAGTCCTTCTACGAAGACTAAGTAATAAATTATACCGTAAAATCCAGTGTATAACGCGCACTTTTAACTCAAGAAATAACATAGAAATTTACGAGTGCGCTTTATAAGCCGGGTATAAAAATGAGAGCTTTAAAAATACAAAAAGATGAGCATAGAAAAAATCAAACTCTTACATATATCGAAATACTGTTTCTGTGAAAGAAATGACATTCCTTATGAACTTAAAGAGTTGTAATTCTAAAAGTGCACCATTTTTTACTAAAGCTTGGAATAATACCTCGAATAAAGGACTTAAAAACATATAAGAGCATTGCGCACGTGTGGTTCAGGTTTCTTCGCAAAAAAGGGTGTGCGTGTTGTTATACGCGCTGAATATACCTAAAAACTAACAATTGCAGCTAGAAAGTACATGGGCGCGTTATACGCCGGATTTTACTGTAACTATAAAATAACTTTTCTGGCTTTCTGAGAAGCAAATTTGTTAATAGTTTCGGTTAAATAAATTTTTGCAGAGATTTCTAATTCAATTGAGATTATGGCCAAATCTGAAAGCCTTTCTCGTGTCATACTATTTCTCAAGTAATTTTTAATGATTTTAATTTACTGAAACTTCTTTCACCTGAAGCTACAGAAACAGTTAAGGTTAAAAGAATTCTTATTGCTTGAGCAAAATTTAGAAAACAGAAAATAAGATCATTTTCCACTACAATTTCTAATATCTCAATTGGCTGTTTTTTACCAGGAAAAATATCTTTGAATGAAGTTATTTCATTAAAAAGCTGTACGCCATCTATATATATCTCGCAATATTTCCTTCTTCCTGTACTTGTAACTTAATATCTAAATCCATACAGGCTTTCATGAGATCATCATTAGAAATGTTGTGAAACTCATACAGGAAGCAAAATATTGAATTACACTCATGTAATAAGTTAAATCTTTCATTTACTGAAGAGATCGTGTGATCAAGAATTGCAAAATAGAAGGTAGTCATGAATTGCTGTAAGGGATTTAAAACTGGCTCATCACTGGCCTCGTAATCAAACGAACCTTTTCCATAGCTTCGAGATGGGAAATTTGGGATGAATACCTAAATCTGTAGCGAGTATTGCTGCTGAATCAAGAAATATTTTTAAATTATCGTCAGATCTTTGGAAAATTAAATATTTTTTAAGATTATCTAAGCCTTTAATGCATTCCGCTATGTTTAATTTTGGATTTTGAAGCATTTTACTTAATATATCAATTCTTAATAATAAATCATGCCAAATTAAAGTTGAACATAAAATTTTAATGTTTCAAGACTTTTAATTATTGAGTGTAAGAATATGGATTATTCATTAAAAAACTACCCATTCCTGTTAAAAAATTAGAGCAAATTACATAAAATAAATTATTTGTAGCACTCTTCAAGGTCTTCGTAAAAATTAAAATCTCAGTTTTCTACTTATCACAGATAATACACTACAGTTCTAATTTAAACAAAAATCAACGGCAGCACCTTTTCACTAAATCTTAATTTAATAACTACTTACACTTATCTTGATCGTGTTACCACCAATATTAGTGTATGTTAAATCAAAATTGAATGAACATATTAAAATAAGAATGGTTTTTCGTATTTTTCCTTATACATACTGGTCAAGTTGCAGAAAAAAGCCGATGCCGCATACCTTTAACTTTGTCGAGATAGTGCAGGCTTCTAAGGATGCTTTCGCCATGTCATTAACGATCAAATTTAAAGAGTGGCTACTACATGACAAGTAGATTGTGGATTGAACCCCTGATTTATATTGGCTCCGTTATCGTAGGCCTGCCCCCCCCCCCGCATATCTAGCCAATTTAGACCTAATTTTTGAAGTTTCTCAGCTGTTAAATCTGAAAGTTCTTTTCCAATCAATCTTTTAACTGGAAGGAAACCTAAAAAATTATTTTATTTTAACGGTAACTTCATTAAGATAATATTTCTCACTACATACATATCTTACCAGAAATGTAATTTGTTCGATCTTACTAAAATCACAGAGGCGCAATATAAAATTATCTAATAACATTTGGCTTGTTCATTTTTATGAACAATATGTAGTTTAAAATTCTCATGTAGAAGAGAAATTATTTCGTTCTGAGTATTTTCCCCTAGATAGTGCATTTAGCTTCTTCCCTTTTTAGCACTCTTCGAGGATGCTCCTCTATTACTGGATCAAATTTAGCAAGTAATTGAATTATTTCTAAGGGATACCATTATATATTGGAATTAAATTTGTCCAAATTTCCAATATGTAAGTGGTGTGACAAATTTAATTTGTCATCTTACCCTGAAGGGTTAATTTTGAACCAGTACCTTTAACGTTGCTACAATACGTAGAAGCAAATCGCACCAATAATCGTAATAGTAAGTCTTTTCGATTCACTGTCAATTGTTTTAGAGCATTGTAATAGCTGACTGAATTCAATCCAAGACTTCTGGCTTTGATTACCGTTTTTTGATGTTTCGTGTTCTTTTAAAATATCAACGTAATGTTTCCAACTTTTAAAATATTCCATGGAAAGAGAACTAATGACACAGACAAAAAGTTTGCTGCAAAAACAATATGCACAGTTTTTTGTAATGGATTAACGATTTACGCGTAACCTTTTCACCGTTTTTGAAGATTTTGGTATAACAATATGAGCTAAATGTTCAACCGGCGGCGTCATAAGGAAAATTAAACTTTGTCAATGGCTTAGAGGGTCCTTCTTTTACTAAAAAAACATCTATCGGCGTCTGATAGAATAGCTGGCCAGGTTCCTAGATCTGAACTAAATATCATTGTTAGAGTATTGTGATTTTAGGATTTTTTTGGAGGACCCAACAGCAGTGTGGCCGAGCTAGCCTAGTGGCCAAGGTATCGGATCGTGGCTGGCATGTCACGAGTTCGAGCCCAGTATCACTAAAAACTGAATGTGTAGAGGAGCGATGCAAGTTAAATCTGTCGAGAACTCAAACGTCCTCCCTTTGGAGTGTGATAGTTAGGAGAGGGGGTGCCACCTCAAGTGACGTCCTCGTCACTTAACCATGGTTCAAAATGACGAGGTCCGACGCCAAAAGCCCTCTTGTAGCTGAACAGTGTGACGTTAATATTCACTCACTCACTCACCCTACAACAGCAGTGCCACTATCTATTCTGTTTATTTGATCTGCAACATCCTTATCATGAAAGTCTAAATCTGATTCTATACTGCTTTCTCTTTTTTTTTTCTAGTGTCTTGTAAGTATTTCAGTAAACCTTCAGCCTGTTTTTTAAAGTGGGCTTGTTTTTCGAGTAATTCTTTTATAATGGGCACCTGTTAGTTTCTTTACGCCCCCCCTGGACATTCTAAAATTTTCAACAACATATATATCAATTAAGGAAAGTTTAAAAATAATTGATAAATTGCTTTGCTTTCATACAAAAAATTTTTAATTCATCAAAAATTGACTCATTTGAATTAAAATTCGATATATTTGAGATTTTTCAAAATCTTATCGTAAATTTAAAACAGAGAATAAAAAAGTCCCTATTTTACTTTCGTTGAAACACTCTTTCTTTTAATTTAAGTTTAATGCATTGTGACGTTCCCGCAACACAGCTGTGATTCGGCTTCTTTGTGGATATGGTCACCCCACGTAAAATTTACACCTGCACCCTTAAAAATATTGAGTGGTCTTGTCTTAAACCCCTCTCTACCCATCAACCGGATGTAATTCGAAGCTAAAGACACGGGAACCGCTGTCATCCCCAAAGCTTAGAGAGGGCAGTGAGAGAGAAAGATATGGTCTGAAAACTTCACGGAAGCGAACGCCAGAAACTCCCCCCTCCCAAAATAACAGAACTTGAACTCTAATAATCTAATTACTAAGTTAATTTCAATGTAAATCTGTAAATAATAGTTGTGACGTAATTAAACTTAACATTTAAATTAACCAATATCACATCTTAATTTATCTCAAACGTAAGATTTTTCAAAATTAAAATTACGAAGTCTGAATTTAATTTTCCTCCCACATATATATCTGTACATAGCACGCACAGAAGATAGAAGGGATTTAAATAAATTTTAATCTAAAAAAATAATGTTCTATTTATATTGCTCCTTCAGAAAAATACTTACCGTTTTTCGTATTAATATAACACTAGAAAAATTTATAATTACATGAATATTAAAATTAACACATATAAACATACTCAAAAAGACAACAATATTTAAAATAATAATATAAAATACATTGTATTTCTCAATCGAATAAAATTTCGTCTTTCAGCTTCTGCAAAGAATGCCATTTCGAAATATTTTTAATAGCATTTAAATCTTAACGCATGCAGTCTCATTTGAAAAAAACATTTATAATAATGAAATAATGGTGCTAAATTTATTTCTAGATTGAAAAGAAGGAAACATTTAAATAACTCACCTATTATTGACCTAATTCCCAAACTTTAAATATTCCGAAAGAATTTTTAAGAAATGCCTTTTCGATATTTCTATCAGCAATTACTTTAAAAATATGCCATAATTAGAAAATAATATTATTCAACTTCTTTTGGAAAGAGAGAGAAAAATGCACATTTGTTATATTGACTTAACTTGATGATTCAGAAAAATGATTCATGATTAATAATTCAGGGGAAAAAATCAAAATTTACAATAAACAAGACAAATGAAGCACAATTTTTTTAATACTGGGAACAGTTATGAAGATTGTAAAATGTATAATTCGGAAAGCGAAAGTTCTCTGACAAAAAAAAGGTTGCGTCAACAATATTATTTTGATTTAATTTAAAGATAAAATTTTATGATTTATAACTATGGGTACATATACACAAAATAATTCCATTGATATTAAAATAAGCTAGTTTTCTTATAGTTCAGTAAACTTTTCAGTGATAATCTTTATATGTATGTAAACCAAACGAGATTTTATTAAACTAAATATATTATTTTTATAATCCGCTTTTTTATAAAAGCAAATACAATAAAATATTCTTTAACACTTTATCTTAATATGGTAAAAATATAATAGTACCTCTGAATAAGGAACCTGACACAATATGTCTTAATTCCAGAAATTTAAACCCACAAGACCAGTCATTATGTTTTTTATCCTTTAAAGCTAAGCAAATTAATTTAATTAGAAATGCAGGCTATATTTTTATTTAAATAAATGATGTGCAAATAAGTATATTAGTCATAGAGTTTTTTTTTTTCTTCTTAATTTTGAAGTTAAAGAAAAGTTAAAATTCTTAGTTGAAAAAGTTTTATTAATGAATAAATGTTTGAAATTAGCAGTAAAATCTTGTATTTACAGAAAGCTACGGAAAATACCCCACTGTACCGATCTTTTTGAAAGCCTGTGCATTGTGTCAGCCTAAGCACGCGTTTTTATTTTTATGTAAATCCAAAGAAAACGCGAGCCCATGAGGTACAATCGTTTTATTATGCATTCTGTTTTGTCTATAAATTGAATCGTGGAACATACAGTGTTGTACCCCCCCCCATGTTAAGTTACATTTATTTATTAGGCTAACACATTATTTGGTTTATTTAAAGAAAAACACAAACTCTACTATTCTCTCTCTTGTCTTTGAGATCCAAAAAATTTTCCAAAAAAAAAATCATTTATCTTTATCTTAACTTATCTTTTAATTATTTTTTTAGTTTCACTTTAATTGAATGTCCCTAAATGAGAGGTAAATAGATAAGGTCCATATTCTAAGAAAACCATATGAACATTAATTGAGCCTATTTCAAAGTGTATCTTACAGGAGGTACTACAGAATGTGTAGTTTAATGTATATCTTAAAAAATAAATAATAATTCAAAATTAAAAACATAATTATATACCTATTGCTATTTCATACGATCTAAATGAAAGAGATTGATTTGTGCCTTCTTCGAAAAGGAGTCTGTTGATGGCAACGGTCACAAGTCAAGTAACTTTACTCAAGAGTAAAGTAAAACATTTACAGTTGGTAGATATCTTCCAAAAATTCTAATTGCCTCTGCCCCTTTCAGTTAGCTGACACCGGACATTCTGTGTGTGTGGGGGGGGGAGAGAATGTCCATTCTGACCTCACTCCCGATGGGGAGAGAGTGACACAGGAAAATAAGAGAAAGTGTATCAAATTTCATGATTTAACATACACATTAGCTTCGAACCATTCAAGGTTCAAAATTATAAATTAGATAAATAAATTAGATATTTAAAACATAGTACCAAATTCACAATACTAAATAATATATAATACTAATAATATATAACTGGACATCGCAAAAAAGATAAATCAAATACATAATTAACAATAAATTCTATCAGATAGACAATTAAATTTTTAAATGTGCATGTAATTTTTCCCACCAAGATACATTTATAAATAAGAAAACGTGAACGATAACGTTTTACCAGACGTAATTTTTAATTGTACATAAAAATGAAATATTAAAGAACTGCAATTTGCCGAACTCTGCTCTAAACGAAATATTCTGTTTTGTGCATGCTAAGTGAAGGATGGAAACATCTCAACAGCCAACGGGTGAAAACGCTTGTGACGTGGCTCCGGCCACACCCTGTTTTTGGAGTGTAACTGTTTGTGTACAGTGTGTGGGTGAAAAACAAAGAGCTTTAGCAGTCCACTGTGTTGTGTTTTTTTATAGTCGTGTCAATTCATTTAAAGACACAGCTATCGACCACTTTTAGTGCTATCATTTAGTGGTCCGCGTACCCGGAATAGAATTAGTTGTGCATTTGTGAAGTACAAATAATTTTATGTGAGAAATAAGTGTTATTTTTGTGTTAGAAAGTGAAGTGCTGACTGTGTGGAATATTTGTGTTATATCCGCGCGCATGAATTGAAAAAAGAGGTTCTTCATCTGTATTGTGCTTTGCAATGCGTCGGTTATATTTGCATTAGTTATGAATTATTTTCAAGTGAAGACATCGAAGCGGTAAGTGATTTTTGTGATAGTGATACTTTTTGTGTGACATTTTAAAAATGAGTCAAGGTGAGAGAGAGAATTTACTAAAGAAAAAGAAAATTTTAAAAACGCAACTAGCTAAGTTTAAAGCAAAAATTAATTGGGAAAATTTAGATTCTATTGCATGTCATTTGTTTATTGAAAAATATGATTTATTTAATAACGAGTTAAAAAGCATATTTGATGAATAGTTTAATGTGTGTGAAGAAACAGATATCGACAAATTCGTTGAGGAGCAATTAAATATTCAGGAAAGTATTGATGATGTTATACTTAAATTAAAAAGAGAAAATGAAAAATTGAGCTCTCACTCAAATTCAGATGTAAGAACAGAAAGATTTTCATTAGAAACTGTCAAGCTTCCTAAATTAACCTTACCAACATTTAGTGGAAATTTACATGATTGGATAACTTTTAAAGATCTCTTTAAAGCAAGTGTCCATAATAACTCTAATTTATCAAACGCTCAAAAACTTCAATATTTAAAATCTTCTTTAAAAGGTGATGCATTTAGAATAATTCAATCAATAGCAATTTCAGACAGTAATTACCTCACAGCGTGGGAATTATTAGAGGATCGTTACTCCAATAAACGTGAACAAGTATTTGCTCATATCAGAAGATTGATGTCGTTAAATACAATTCAATGTGAATCGGCTTCTGCAGTTTTGAGTTTAGTAGATAACGTAAATGAAATTATTCGCGCATTAGAAATTTTAGATAAAAAAATAGATGATTTCAGTGATACTTTGATACTATATGTAATATTGCAAAAATTAGATTCTTCCACCAAATTGTGGTGGGAAACACAAATTAAATAAAATGAAATACCTAAATTAAACGAGTTAATTCAATTTTTGAAAAATTATGCTAGAACTTTGCAAAATAGTAAAATTTCAGGGAGTAAAGGTTATAAACCTTCAAATAATAAAGTGAATACATTCGTTACAAATCTCAAATGTATTTTTTGTCATAATGATCATAATTTGTTAAAATGTTCTACATTCCTACAGTTAACGGTGCTCAAAAGAGTAGATTTTGTGAAAAATAATAGATTGTGCTTTAATTGTTTATCTAGTGTGCATCAAGTTAAACAGTGTAAGAGTATTACCAAATGTAAACACTGTGGCAAACCGCATCATAGTCTATTACATTTTGGAAACTAATAATCCACAAAATCAATCGAGTGTTCTATCCCCAGAAGCTACCGCATTTATTCCCAAAGTTCAAGAGATTCCTAATTCAATTAAAAATTCTTTTGAGCCTACAACATCAACTGTATGTGCTTCGAGATCTTATAATGATTATAATAGTAAACAAGCTCATATTTTGTTGTGCACTGCATTAATTAGAGTTAGGAATTCCAAACAAGAACTAGTTAAGTGTCGATGTTTATTGGATACTGGGAGTCAAAGGTCATTCATTTCGAATGAATGCGCAAAGAAATTAGGTTTGACAATTAGAGATAGCTCAGCTACAATTTCGTGTTTAGGTTCTTTCAATACTGTGAGTAACGGAGAAGTGGATCTACTATTCACTTCTCATTTCGAAAGTGACCTTCAGATTTCAACTTCTGCTTTTGTGATAGAAAAAGTGACTGACAAAATTCCTCATGTGTCTCTACCTGCAAACATTTGTTATAAGTTTAATGACTTTCGCTTGGCTGATCCATCATTTCACAAATCAGCGAATATTGATATCTTATTAGGTGTAAATGTGTTTTTGAATTTAATCATCGGAGAAATCATCAAACGTGCCCCAAATCTTCCCTTCGCTATGAGTACAAATTAGTCTGGATCATTTCAGGTACAACAAATCTCGAATCTCCAAATTCGAATCCAGTGGTCGTGAATCACTTGAGTGTAAATACAGATAATTTAGTAAAGTCATTTTGGGAACTGGAGTCTATTCCAAATTCTTCACCTCTAACTTGTGAAGAAAAGCAGTGTGAATAACGTTTTAAAGAACACCACACACGAGACAACGATGGGAGGTATTCAGTCATGCTACCGTTCAAACCAAATAGAAAGGTTTTAGGAGATTCGCGTGAAACAGCACTTCGCAGATTCCTTTACTTGGAAAAAAGGCTTTCTTCAATGCCAAAAATTTATAGTCAATACAAGGAATTCATGAGGGAATATTTGTCTTTTGGACACATGGAATTAATTTTATCCATAGATTCTAATGTAGAAAATCAACATTATTATATTCCACATCATTTTGTTATAAACGAATCGAGTTTAACCACAAAATTACGCGTAGTGTTTGATGCAAGTGCAAAGACATCATCCGGTGTTTCACTCAATGACGTTTTGATGAGTGGTCCGAAAACGCAAGAGGATTTAATCTGCCTTCTCTTAAGATTTCGTTTCCATAATATTGCAGTGACAGCAGATATCAAAATGATGTACCGGCAAGTCAATATTCATCCAGATGATTGGGATTTCCAAAGAATATTTTGGAGAGATAGTCGTGAAAATGAAATTCAGACCTTTCGCTTAAATACTGTTACATATGGAACTACTTCAGCTCCATATCTAGCAACTAGAGTTCTAAAACAATTAGCCCTTGATGAAAAGGTTAATTTTCCAAAAACGGCAGATATAGTATTAAAAGATTTTTATGTAGATGTTGTGTTGACTGGTGCAAATGATATTCAAGAAGCTACTGAGTTGGTGATTGAATTGCAAGAGATTTTGAGAAAGGGTAGGTTTGAGCTTCATAAGTGGTCAACAAATGAAAAATCAGTATTAGAAAACGCACTAATGAAAGGTTCCAAAAACAAAGGTTCTCATACAATTGTCGAAAACAAAGTTATCAAAGTCCTTGGTTTAGTATGGCATCCTTCTGTAGATGAATTTACATGCAATATTTCAGATATAGAATTCAAAAACAAAGATATTCCCACTAAGCGAACCATTTTGTCAACTATAGCCAAATTGTTCGATCCTTTGGGATGGATAACCCCCTTTGTAATATCAACTAAAATTCTGCTTCAAGAACTGTGGAAACTACAGTTATCTTGGGACGATCCCGTTCCGGAGCAAGTTAGCAAAAAATGGAAGGCTATGTGGGGAGAAATCAATCAATTAAACTCAGTTCGTGTTCCTCGAAATCTCCTGTTACCTAGATATACAACAGTTGAACTACACGGATTTTGTGACGCATCGGAGAAAGGCTATGGTGCAGTGATTTACGTCAGATCATGTGAGAATTCGTTAATTACAGTGAGACTTTTAACAGTAAAAACTCGTGTTGCTCCTTTAAAAACTTTATCTATTCCAAGACTAGAGTTATGTGATGCGGTGTTGCTGGCGCACCTCATAAAATCAACGAGAGCTGTTTTGCATTTTGAAGTAGCATCAGTATACGCATGGAGTGATTCAACCATTGTTCTATCTTGTTTGAAGTCTGACCCAAAAAGATGGCAAGTTTTTGTTGCCAACAGAGTATCTGAAATTCAATCAATTTTGCCAGAAGAAAATTGGTTTCACGTTCATGGAAAGGAAAATCCTGCAGATTGTGCTTCACGAGGATTATTACCTTCTGAACTTGTTGATCACGAACTATGGTGGTTCGGTCCCAAGTGGTTAATGACAAGTGACATCCCGTTTCCCACTGATGTACCAAATTGTCAAGAAGCGTTGAAAGAAGAACGCAAGCAGGCTTCATGTGCTGTTGGATTGAGTGTTGAAGAATTGCCTATCATTTCAAGGGTATCATCATTTCGAAAACTCCAAAGAGTGCTAGCTTGGTGTCTCAGATTCATATCTAATGCTAAATTAACATCTACGGAAAGAAAATTCGGAGCTCTCACAACCAAAGAACTGGAAAAAGGTTTAGTATACTGTATCAAACAAGTCCAAGTAACAAACTTTGCCTCTGAACTTAAGTGTCTTCAAAGTGGAAAACCCTTGCCTGCCAACTCCAGAACTCTCAATTTGTATCCTTTTATTGATAATGATGGTATTTTACGTGTTGGTGGTAGATTGAAAAATGCTAATCTTAAATTTTGTCATAAGCATCCTGCTATTTTACCTGATAAGCATTGTTGTACCATGCTCAATCATTGTTATACCATGTACGTAAAATGTTTTGGCCCTTAAATGGAAAATCTCTTTGTAGAAAAATTGTGCACAAGTGTTTAACATGTTTTAAGGCTAAGCCAATTACTGAAAGGCAACTTCTGGGCAATTTACCCTATGATAGAGTGAATCAAAATTATGTTTTTAACTGTACAGAGATAGATTTTTGTGGCCCTTTTTCCATTAGATACAAAACTCAAAGAAAAGGTGTATTTCATAAGATTTATGTTTGCATATTTATTTGTTTTGCTACTCGTCCAATTTATTTGGAAATGGTAACTGATCTTACCTCTGAGTCATTTATTTCTACTCTTAAGAGATTCTTTTCTAGACGTGGTAAAAGTAGCAAACTGTTTAGTGACAATGCAAAAACTTTTATTGAAGCTCAAACTGAATTAAAGAAATTGTACAAGATCATAAATAAACCAGATGAGTTATTAACTAATTATTTGTCTGATGAAGGAACTCAGTGGAATTTCATTCCTCCTAGATCCCCAAATTTTGGAGGGCTTTGGGAGGCTGTGGAGTCAAATCATTCAAATATCATTTAAAAAGAATGGTATGTGATTCAAAACTAACTGTAGAAGAATTTTTAACTTTGATAAATCAAATCGAAGGAATTTTAAATAGCCGTCCTATTTCTCCTTTATCTTCAGAGCTTGATGATCTGGAAGTTTTAACTCCTGCACATTTCTTGATCGGTCGTTCAATGGATACACTACCAGATCCTGATCTAACTTCCTTGCCAGATAGTAGGCTTTCACACTGCCAAATGGTGTCAAAATTTGTTCAAATTATTTGGAAACGCATCGCATACTTATTTAAGTAATTTACAACAAAGAAATAAATGGATGGTTTCAAAGGATAATGTTAAAGTAAAAACCTTAGTTATTGTAAAGGAAGATAACATGCCTATTTGCAAATGGTTATTAGGGAGAATAACAGAGACATTTGTGCAGGATCAGATGGAAAGATAAGAGTAGCCAATGTGAAAACAAAACATGGTATTTTTAAAGGAGGAATTACTAAACTTTGTATTTTACCATTAGAATATTATTGATTGCTAATTATTATTTACTTGTTTCAAATGCTCATTGTTTATGTAATTATTCAGAATTTGTGTCATTTTATTGCTTATTAAGATTTATTGTGTGTGTAGTTTTAGTCATATACACTGGTGTGCAAAAATTAAGGACGAGACGGTTTTTTCAATATAACTTTGTACAAAAGCATTCCAAATCAACACATTTAATACCGTAAGATCTCCAATACGTAAGGACATGAGTAATGAAAGCAACACTTACTAAAAGAGAAATCAGAGGGATAAAAAGAAACTTTATTGAAAAAGTAGCATGGAGCGCAATGCGACTGAAGGCCGAAACATCCCTGTTATGGGTGTCCAGCAAGAAATATCCAGTCTTTAGTAGGAGATATGATCTACCCTGACTGCTAGGCAGGTTTCACAGCGTCTGCCCATGCTGAGAATGAGGGTGTCAATGAGTTGTTGAGGCATTGCTGCCCATTCGTCTTGCAGCGCCAATCGAAGCTCCGGAATCGTTACTGGTGGTAAGGTACGAGCTGCCAAGCGTCTGCCTAGAAAATCCCACACATGCTCGATGGGATTGAGATCCGGAGATCGTGCCGGCCAATCCATACGTTCAATATCCTCACTCTCTAAGAGCTGTTCGGCAGCTACTGTGCGATGACATGGTGCATTGTCGTCCATGAAAAGGAACTGCGGACCCATAGCGCCTCTAAAAAGACGCACATATGGAAGAAGAATCTCGTTACAATAACGGGTCCCGTTGACTGAACCTGCGTCGAAGATGTGAAGGTCTGTACGACTACCAAGCATGATGCCTCCCCAAACGAGAGTACCTCCACCTCCACACCTGTCCCTTTCAATGATGTTCGAGGGATGATTGCGGCTTCCCCGCTCTCTCCAGATGAATATGCGATGAGAATCGCTACTCAGACTGAATCTGCTCTCATCTGTAAAGAGTACTCGTCCCCATTCATTGTCTATCCAATTCCGGTGTTCCCGGCACCACAGAGAACGCCTTCTCCGATGGGCAGGCGTTAGAGGTACACACCGTACAGGGCGTCGTGCAAACAGACCACCACCGTGTAGTCTTCTAGCCACAGTAAAACGCGATATCGGTCGTCCAGTCGCCTGTGTCGTGTGTCTAGCGATTTCTCCCGCTGTCTGCCGCCTGTTTCTTCTGGCCTGTAAGGCAATATACCGGTCTTCTGCAGGTGTGGTTCCTCGTGTACGATCACTACTGAACCCCCGGATAGCTGTTCCTGTAGTTTGAAATTGTCTCCAAAGTCATGAAACGATGCTGTGAGCAATTCCGAACTCTGCAGCCATACTTGTCACATTGCGACCTTCCTCCAACTTCCCAATGATTCGACCTAGGGTAAAAGCATCCAGATGTCGTCTAACAGATTGATTATTCGCCATTTCTCGCTGAGGCAGCAACTCGGTGTGATTTTAACTGCTATACGGTGTGCAATCTCTTTGCCAGAAATACTAATCTTACACCGACAACATGCTTTACTACTCAGACACTCCCCCATTATGTCTACCTGCATATCTGCGCATATGCTACGGTACATCACCTCACTTAATCTCCTGATTGGTCTTTCTGTCCGCTCTACCTCTTCGTTCAGCTGATATGCTAATTTTTCGACTTCGTCCTTAATTTTTGCACACCAGTGTATATTTGTGCATTTATACTATTGTGAATGAATAAATTCATGTAATGTATCTTATTTTCTTCTTTTATCAGTGTATGTTAAATTTCAGCTGTGTTTTGTTGAACCTTTGAAGGTTCAAGGAGGGAGTATGTTAAGTGAAGGATGGAAACATCTCAACACCCAACGGGTGAAAACGCTTGTGACGTGGCTCCGGCCACACCCTGTTTTTGGAGTGTAACTGTTTGTGTACAGTGTATGGGTGAAAAACAAAGAGCTTTAGCAGTCCACTGTGTTGTGTTTTTTTAGTCGTGTCTATTCATTTAAAGACACAGCTATCGACCACTTTTAGTGCTATCAGTGCACATTTGAGTTATCCTTAAAGTAGTAATACCATAAGTAAAACAAGATAATCACCGTTTTCCCCTTCATATCTGGCCAGTGAAAATCATGGCAAGATAAGCGTATCTATACCTGTATCCCGAGGCCGAGTGCCAGTTTACTTGCTACAACAAATCGCCCCATAGTACAATTTTTCATAAGATAAAGTCTTTTTTACAAATGTGTGATATCGTCCTTTTTCTAAAAGATATAGTCACTTTTACAAAAAATTTAGTACTTACAAGTTTTATTAGTAGCGGTCGACATTTCCAATTCCGTCTATAAAATGATTATGTGTTCCAGATTTCTAAAGCATGAATATTAATATTTCAGAAAATATTTTCATACAAATTTTTTGGGAAAAAAATGCTATGTTGTGAATATCTTGATTTGCCTATTTGAGTATACGCTATCTTGTAACATTTAGAGCTTTAAGAAAATGCATAAAACTCGCATTTTTTTAATTATAGTACTAAAGTACCATTAAGTACATACAATATAAAAACGAAATTGAGAATTTCGCTAGCACTAATAATACTAGATGAAGTGTTTTTCTAACAGGCTTTGCAATAAAAATAATTTGATCAAAAGAAGCTGCAAGATTTTTTCTCAAATAACTTGATACCAAGTACAGCAATAATAAACTGCCTTTTAATAACACTAGACTAACTGTTTTAACTTACATGAGAAAGGAAAATGGGCATTGTTTATAAGCGTTGTAAAACCATTGACACAAAAATCCCTTCTTTCAACTATTTTGTTTTTCAAAATCGTAAAGAGCTATTATTAAATTTAAAACTTTTAATTTCCCTAAATGCATATTTAATTTAAACACTCGTGTCTTAGGTAATAGTAACCATATTAGATGCTTTCGAAAAGTAACTTTCGCAAAAATCATTTTTGAGATGCCTTTGTTAAGCATCGATCCAATGCACCGCTAGTTCCACTGAAAAGCAAAAAAAATGCTTTTTCTATTGCGGTATTGCCAGCTCTGCCTCGAATTTTAATTATGAAATGGAGGATGTGTATAAAGAGTAGGCATTAATGGAGAATGGACTAATGAACTCTACACTAACTCTAGTTTTCTTGAACTATGTTACGCTATCGGGAAATCCGGACTTATGTTGATTTTTAAAAACTACTCAACATATTTATTCGATTTAAAAAAAATTATTTTGAGAAATTCACAAAAACTTTTTGCTTTATCTATAAAATTATAGGCGGCCTGCGGCCACCCCTTGTTTTTGCCACCCTCGTGCGGTGCACGCGCTGCACACCTGCTAGGATCGGCCCTGCGCTACTGCGTTCAATTCTTCTCCAAAGCACCCATCCCGCCGAGGGTACCAAAATATGTTACTTCGAAGGTAACATATTTATCAAATTCTAATGTTTGTGGGCTGCTTCTACCCGATGCTGAATGCTGTTGGTTTTCTTAAAACAGTTCCCGAGAAGTCATTTAAAATGCTTTATTTACACTGCGAGACAGTAGAGCAAAATGACCTCACCCTCTGCCTGCACAAGATCGGAATGTCCGAAAAAGTGGTTTACATCATAGGGCGCCATTCAAAGTACGGCTATTTTCACAACAGTCAGTAAATGGCAGTGAAGAAGAAGGGTCGAGCCGATAACCATGGTTGAGGTCATGGTGTTCTTTAATTTTCTTGATCGCTTCTCGGCCTATCGGCTAAGTGTCTCGAATTGCTTCCTTGGCCCTTTGTCTCAAAATTCTCATTGTTTTTAGCGTGTTTTTCACGTAGTGTAAAAAAAGCGCTATTAGGACGCAAATTTCGTCTTCGTTCCATATTTTGTCGTACCTTTTTCTCAGCCAGTAAGCAACTAACTGACCTCGGATTTTCGGTATTTGGTCGCATTTGTGCCCTAGATGAGCCGAATAATGTTTAAATTTAATAATTTTTATTTTTTGAAGTTAAAACTTCTTTAGCGGCGTTGGGCACTTTTTGGTAGGGGAAAATCTTATGGGTTCGAGTCACCGACATGCTCTGACTGGCGCATGCGCAGTGTGCTGTTCGCCTTAGATACTTTTTGGATGGGTGAAATCTCGTGCGTTTGCGTCATCGAAATGCTTATAGCAGCATATCTGTAGCTATACAGTTGACGTTATAGTACTGTGTATATCTTATAAGTGAAGTTAAATGGATTTAGTGCAAAGTTCAATGTGTATATACTGTGCATTGCTCGTTGCGATTCCGAGAATGGGCAATACATGTTTATGGTTGCCGTTTATATTTCGCCTGGGAAATCTATGAGACAGATACAACAATTTTTATTCGAAAATGTAATGATTTATACAAAAAAAGTTTCTGAAATACTCACAAAAAAAAAAGATTTCGCGAAAACTATGATAGTGTACCGATGATGTTAAGTGGAGACTTCAATATTAACTTTGCAGATGATAAAAATCTACCTCTAATTGAATTTCTAAATGAAACACTGAATTTAAATATGTCCAATGATCGAAAACTCAGTACTACAAAATATAAAAGGACGATCGATGCGGTTTTTACGCGATACTTAGATAAATTTGAATCAAACATTTTCCTTTCTTACTTTAGTTACCATAAAGCTATTGTATCTTTTTTAGAACAAAATGATATAATTGAAAGTACAAAAAGACTAAATATGTTGAAATTAATGATGACAATGATACAAACAATTAAAATAATGTTAAAAATCAAGTACATTGAAATTTAAGTAAATACAAATACTATCCATAAATAATATGATTATATATTAATTGTTATTTCAATTGAATTGTATATATATATTTTTAGTCATGATCTTGTACAGCCCTTAATATATTTGAATAATAAAAAACAATATAAACCTGTATATAATTGTTGCTCGGAGTGTCAATAGATGTGAAAACCAGATTGATGTTGATAATTTTAATTCAAACATTATGAAAGTTCAAATTTTAATACTAAAAATAATTCTAAGTTTTCACTTCTATCGACAGTCTTTATATAACTGCCATTTTTTTTTTTTTTAGTATATTACACACTACTTTCTGTTAGTAAAAAGTTCATTATTTGCATTATTGTAAAATACAACATTTGAAAAACGCGCTAAAACTACTTGGCCATGCCAATGATTGATATCTTGTTTTAATTTTCCCGCCATTAGAACAGATGCTACTCTGGTCTTAGTGACGTAGGCGGAGAGTTCCTAAGCGTGGATTTCATTTTCTTGGACTTCGCAGTTTTCCCACTTGAAAAGATTGGGCTATATTGCGTCAGCTTTGACTTGTGATTTTTTCGAACTTTCACCTGGAAAAACTGTGATTTCTTGACTTTTCAAAGGTGTGTACACCCACCTGGATTGACTTTTCCTATTGTTTTTGTTGGGTTGAAGCGAGCGAACTATTTTTTCTGGCGTAAGGATATCTGTGTGATGCGCCCACGCGTTCTTTTTCCCGCTTAATCCACAACGCACTTCTTCTACGGGGACCACACGATCTACACGCTGTGTGCTATGAACTTTATTTATGCTGTGTGCTATGAACTTTATTTATGCTGTGTGCAGTATTCTTAATCGTTTTATTTAATTGTCCGTAATAAAGTGTGCTGTCCAGAAGAGGTCTGAAGAATTATTTTACAAAAAGAACAACAAATTGTTAGCAGAGCGTGGTTGGTGAACTGTGAATAGTCTTAGTGAACTGTGTGAACTTTTTGCCAAAAATGGATAAGATAACTGTCCCCAATTTAAATGGGACGAACTATTTTATATGGGCTCTTAAGATGAAGGCTGCTTTGAGCCTGAAGAGTTTGGATACTATGGTTACCAACGAAAAACCCGAAGACCTTAGCCGTAAGGAGGATTCCGATTGGGAACAAAGAAATGCTGACGCCGTCTCGTATATAAAGCTATCCCTTGCCGACGAACAGGCGCTACAGTTTGCGGAAGAGGACAACGCCAAAGTGCTGTGGGAAAAAATTAGAGGGACTTTCATCGGACTTACAGAGGACCGCAAAATCGACGCGGGCAATGAACTCAAAAACCTGATCATGAACAAAGGAGGAAACGCGGTGGATTACATTGCAAGAGCGAGGGGCATCTCGACGAAGTGTCACTCCCTCGGCTTAGAAGTCTCACAGAGGGAATTGGTGTATTATACAGTTCGAGGACTGACAGAAAAATTCACACGCCTCAGGGAAATTTTGAAGACCCAACGAGAGAAATCTTTAGATGAAATCCTCCAAATTCTAAGGGAAGAAGAAGCATCCGTCAACTTACCATCTAAAAATCGCATGGAAGGAATAAATGCTCGAGCATTTTATTCTAGAAAGAAAAATGAAAGACAAACGAGGCTTTGCTATATATGCCGAAGGCAAAATCACATTGCAAAGGATTGTTTTTACAAAAATAAAAACATGCCAAACAGAACGACCCAAAGAAATAATCCATCAAGAAATCCAGGTACTTCTTCAAATTCAGTTTTCACAGCTTCAAACCGCGAAGAAAACGTCTGTGATAACACTTGGATCCTGGACAGTGGAGCATCCTGTCATATGGCCAAAGACCCTGCATGGTTTCAACAAATAAGTCCAGAAATTATGGATATTTATTTGGCAGATAAAGATTCCAAAATTGTAAGTCAAGGAACAGGTAACGTTTCAGCTAAAACTGTGAGTATAAAGCATTGTAATTCTATTAATTTGACAATTACTAATGTCAGTTATGTTCCTCAATTAAGATGTAATTTACTGTCTGTAACATGTTTAATGGATAAAGGTTGTAACATTAAATCAGATAATAATTGTGTATTGATATATGATAAAAATAATAAGTTAATAACAAAAGCATTTAAAAATAATGGTAGGTTAGAAATAAAATTAGAACCTGTGTATAATTCTGAGTGTTATTTTTCTGACCAATCTACTAATAATTATGAAATTTGGCATAACAGGTTATGTCATTTAAATTGTAAATATATGCTTAAAATGAAAGATTATAGTGATATTGATAATGTAAATAATTTCAGATGTGAAACTTGTGATATAAGTAAGGTAACCAGAAAAACTCATCGTAGTATTGAAATAAATCAGAGTTCACAAATTCTTGAGTTGCTCCATGCCGACCTGTGTGGTCCAATTAATATCGAATCATATGGTGGTGCAAAATATTTTATGGTAATAGTAGATGATTTTTCTGGCATGTACTTTACTTATTTCTTAAAAAATAAAAATGAAGTGTTTGATATATTTTCTCAATTTAAAGCTAAATATGAAAATTTAACTGACAAAAGGATTAAAAAGATGAGAACTGATAATGGGTTAGAATTTGTAAATGAGCAACTAGATACTTTCCTTGCTAATTCAGGAATATTTCATGAAAAAACTATTCCATACAACAGTGAAAGTAATGGTAAAGCAGAAAGAGCGAACCGTGTTCTTTTAGAAAGAGCTAGATCTTTACTATATGAAAGTAAGCTTCCTTTAAAATTTTGGGCCGAAGCTATTAATTGTAGTACTCAGGTATCTAATATAACACGACGAAAAGGGAAAGAAAAAGTTCCATTAGAAATTTGGACAGGTAATAAACCGAAATTAAATTATCTCAAAAAATTTCGCTGTGTGGCCTATTTTCACGTTCCGAAAGTTTTGAGAAATAAAGTTGAAGTTCCAGGAAGACGGGGAATTATGCTAGGATATGCTAGAGAAAGGAGGGGATATCGAATTTATGATATTAAAAATCAAAAAGTAATTGAAGAGAGATCAGTTAAATTCAATGAATCTTTAAAGGGTAGTAGTTATTTAGGTGAAACTGAAAACGAAACATGGGATATTGACTCGTTTTTTGAAATCTCTCCCGAAATAAACGAAATTAATCAAAATTCAGAAAATAGAGTATTGTCTAATTTTGAAATAAATAATGAGCCTGTGGTAATTGAGAATGATAACTCAATTCCCCTTCAGACTACATCATCGCATCAGACAGGCAGAATCCAACTCCCAGTACTTGAGTTGAATGATGTACAAAATCAAATCCCTGTTAGAAGGTCGGAAAGACTAAAATCTAAGCAGATGTCAGTTCATTTAACGGATAATGTAACGAACTCTTATTTTGAGGCAAAAAATAGTGCTAATTGGGAAAATTGGAAATTAGCAATGGAGAATGAATTAAATTCGTTAGATAAACATAAAGTATGGGAAGTAGTACAAAAACCTGCAAAACAAAATTGATAAAAACTAAGTGGGTGTATAGTTTAAAACAAGATGATGCTGGGAAAATTTTTAAATACAAAGCAAGGCTTGTAGCAGCTGGTTATAATCAAATTAAAAATATAGATTATTCAGAGTCGTATTCACCAGTTGTAAATATTGAATCTTTTCGATTGTTAATTGCACTTGCAGCTAAATTAAAATTAAATGTTAATTTCTTTGATGTAAAAACTGCTTACTTATATAGTGATTTAGAAGAGACTGTGTATGTGTTACCTCCACCTGGTTATGAGAAATTAATTGGAGATGACAAAGTTTGTAAATTAAAAAAGAGTATTTATGGTTTGCCACAGTCAGGTAGAAACTGGTACATGAAATTAAAGTGTGAATTAGAAAAATTTGGTTTAAAACAATTAGCTTCTGATAATTGTGTATTTATTAAAACTGATAATCAAAGTGTTCTTATATTATGTATGTATGTAGATGATTTAGCTATTTTTTGTGACAATGACAAAATGTATGAAGATATTGTTAATAAGATTAAAAATGTATTTGAAGTGGTTGAAAACAAAACTGATAAGTTTTTAGGTATGGAAATTGAAAAACATGAAAATGGTATTTATTTATCTCAGTGTGAATATATTAATTCATTATTGATTAAATATAATTTAGAAAATTGTAAAAGTGTTAAGACTCCAATTGTGAAAGGGGAAGATAAAAGTTTTTCTTCTACAAATGAATTTATTGACATTACTATGTATCAGGAATTAATTGGTGAACTTTTGTATTTAGCTAATAGAACTCGCCCTGATATTTCATTTGTAACATCTTATTTATCACAATTTAATCATAAACCAGAGAAAAGACATTATAATTTGGCTAAAAGAGTCTTAAGATATTTGATGGGTACAAAAGAGAAAAAATTGTTTTATGAAAAAGAATTTGGTATTTTAAATGCTAGTTCAGATGCAAGTTGGGGAAATGCAGAAAATGGTAAATCATTTTCAGGTGGTGTAATCTTACTTGGTAATTCATTAATTTTATGGAAATGTCGTAAACAGAAAAGTGTTAGTCTATCAACATGTGAAGCAGAGTTATTTTCTATTTCTGAAATTTGTAAAGATATAATTTGGACTGTAAATTTGTTAACTGAATTAAAATGTAAACAATTTATAAATAATGCTGTAACTTTAAATTCAGATAGTCAAGTAGCAATTCAGTGGATTAAGGGTACCCGTTCTTCAAATAAATCAAGGCATATGAATTTACGTTTTCATTTTGCGAAAGATTTAATTGAAGATACTGCAATAAAATTGGAATACATTCAAACTGATGTTCTAATTGCAGATTTTCTTACTAAAGCCACGAATGTACAAAAGTTACAATATTCAATAGAAAAAATTTCATTACTCTCACGATTTTTATGTTACTGTATTTGTTATATTTTATGTGTATTATGTATATGTGTTTATGATATTGTAATTGTGTTTGAAAAAAAATGTATCACTCGCAGGAGAAGTGTTGGGTTGAAGCGAGCGAACTATTTTTTCTGGCGTAAGGATATCTGTGTGATGCGCCCACGCGTTCTTTTTTTCCCGCTTAATCCACAACGCACTTCTTCTACGGGGACCACACGATCTACACGCTGTGTGCTATGAACTTTATTTATGCTGTGTGCAGTATTCTTAATCGTTTTATTTAATTGTCCGTAATAAAGTGTACTGTCCAGAAGAGGTCTGAAGAATTATTTTACAAAAAGAACAACAGTTTTTTTGTGTGTACACACACCAGGATGTGTTTTCTTTCCCCTCTTGTCGTAATTAGTCACCTAATGTGGGTAATTGCCTTTTAAGGGCCGGTGAGTCTTGCATGTTTCATGATTTTTCACTTAATTCTGTCCTGCATAACATGTTTTTAATTTTATTACTTCGTGGAACTGAATACGATTTTCTATTGTTTAACACTACTCATTCTGCAATTTGATGACTTTCTTAGAATCAAATCTCAGTTTTATTCTACTGTCAGGTGTTCTCTGAACGGGTGAGTTTGCTTACACTACTAAGCCTAATGCCAACTGTTACTAAGGGCTATTAATACTCTTATTGGAACTGGATAGCGACGTCCTCACCTGCTTTTGTTGATCTATTACTGTGTGTATTTGTGGACATTACACTCATTTACCTATTGTCCTATTATCATTATTATTGTTATCTACCTGTACAAGTGTGCTATTTTCACTCTTTTTGCGATATCTCGTGTTCTTGTGGTGGGATCTTGACAATCTTGGTGTCCAGATGTTTGGCTCGTCCCCCCCTACCTTTTTATATCACTTTTGGTAGTGGTGGGGAGGGCTTATGCACTTAAATATCGAATTTAAGGCCCAGAAATGGCATGCCATTTTTTTGAAGCTAGGGTCTTGATATTTGGAGGGCATGTTTATCGACCTGACTTTGCAGGATATCCTGGGACGCATCCCCCCAGTGCATCCCCCTACTGAACAGCCTTTTTTCTGAATATCTCAACACCTGGGCCTCATTCGATTCCTCACCTATTATAATAGTTTCAAGCTCATGGGGTCATTTTTTCTACATGTTTTTAATAATTTTAAACTTTTTAAAATTCATTTAAATCTTTGATATCTCAGCTCCTATTTGCCCCTCGTCCGTGAAATTTGGACACAATGTCCCCCCTGTCAAGGTGCATCCTTCTACATTCTTTGTTTTGTCGAAGCCCTGCTATTGAGGGCTTGAGTGCTAAATTATTATTGTCCCATGTTAATCCTATGGGACATTTCCGAATATTGAATTCTGAAGAAATGACGTCAGACTTTTTTTAATATCTCGACCCCCCCCCCTCCACCTAGATTTATTTAACCGGTTGGAATCGGTGGGGCATCCCATGAGCTTCCTTTTGTATTAATTTCATGACAAAAGCACCATTCCTTCCCTTCCTTTTTTATTTTTAAATTTTTTAAAATCACTCTAGCTCCGGGGGTTTTTGAGTTTCGGTTTTGAAACTCGAACCCTCCTCGTCAAGCTCTTTCTAACGAGGTACCTCTTTTGTTTGTGCGTTGCCCGGTGGGAGGCTACCTAAACAAACGCGCCTGACGTCGCAATTTTCACTCTTTCTCCCTCTTTCCAGGGCTTCCGCATTAATATCTTTGCCCCCCCCCTTCCACCTAGATTGACCAAACCGGCTGGAATCGGTGGGGCATCCTACGAGCTTCCCTTTGTATTAATTTTGTGCCAAGACACCATTGTTTCCCCCCCCCTTTAACAATTTTAATTTTTTTAAATCACTCTAGCTCCGGGGGTTTATGAGTCTCGGTTTTGAAACTCGGACAGTTTGTCCTCCTCCTCGAGCTCTTTCTAACGAGGTACCTATTTTTTTTGTGGGTGGCCCAGGGGGGTGGCTTGGTATTTGCCCTAATTTTCCCCGTGTATTGGGAATTGGCGAATATCGTCTTTCCAAGGAATTACATTAGTTTTGTGTTACAGCTCTTATGTTTATGGTTCTCTTTACCTGTGCATTCATTCTTATTGAATACTATTGATATTATTTGATTATTTACCTGTATTTTTATGCAATTGTATTTACTGTGTCATTTTACATGCATTTTTAGTCTCTTTTTACATGCAAATTTGAATTTTTTCATGTCGTTTACGTTTTGCTTAACTGAATATCTACTTAACCCTAGTTAGCGAAATGTTTTTTGTTGTGTATTATGTTCTAGTATTTTGATTGCATATCTATTTTCTGTATATTTGAATGAAATGATTTATTTGTGGGGGGCATAAGAGCTGTAAGGTGAGGCCCTGCTAATTTGTTTTCGATTAGTGGGACCTTATTAAGCGATGGAATAGGATCGTCACAAGCAATCGTTGCTTCGCGAGACACGTTATCATTCGATTTATCGAATGTCGCACTAAATTCACTTTTGTGTTATAAATGTATTTATTGATTTTTCATAGTCAATTATTACTATTCTATTTGTTGCATTTATATATTGTTTTGAATTATTTCTATTGTGTTGTGTTGGCCGTTTGGGCAGAGATCAATATTAATACCGGGCGTTGGCTGGCTTGGCAATTTTCTTACCTATGTTCACTGACTCATTATTCCTAAGTGTCGCACGCGCGTATATAAAATATATTCTTGTTTTAATCACTTTATTATCCTAATTTGTGTAAATACCTCTTATTTGTCGTTATTATTAGTATTTACCTGGATGCAGTCAGATTTTGATTACTTATTTTCGGTTTCACGCCTTTGCGTGGCCCTCCTGTATTCAATATATTGTTTATTCGCACCCTTATTTTAACAAATCAATCGAAATACGTGTTAGTGAACATGGATGCTGTATTATATTAATTACTAGCTGAAATGCCCGTTCTTCGCAAGGGTTAAGTTTTAAAAACTACAAAATTAAGCTATTAAAAATATTTTTCAAATGAGTGTTCACATTATAAATAATCGTAAACAAACTACAGTGAGTAATTTAATATAATTTAATGGAAACATATTTGGATAAAAAGAGAAAAATAACATGCTATAATTTTTTATTTGTTATAGAAAAGTAGTTGAAGTTTCTGCACTGAAGACTGGTACATATCCTGAAATGGATAAATCAAAAGAAAAAAATTAGCTTAGATATCATAAAGCATTTAACAAAACACTATCATTAAAAATATATTATGTAGCCTGCAACTTAAAAAAGAAAGTAAATTACTATGAACAAAAACTATCTGAAGATAAAACAGGGCTTCTTTGAATAAAAGTATTATTAATTAATAAACAAAAAAAAAAAGTTTCCAAAAAAAATTACACAATACTTTTGCAATATATCATTGAAAATAATTGATTCTTTGAAAAACAATTGTTAATATGCCACATTAATGAGTATTCGAAAATATAACCATCTCCTCAAAATTTGTGAAGAATACAGTTTCGCATTCAACGCTAGACATGAGGTCATATGACATATCTCGTGAATTTAAAAATTAAACTAAAAAAAAAAACGTAAAGCAAATTTTGAAAAATCACTTTGAAGTGCACATTATTCATACCTGAAATGCCTATTCTTTGCATGGATATTTTCCATTTCAAAAGCTTACATTTACTTTAAGAACCCAACCTAGTGTAAGAAAATACTCAACCTGAAAAAGATGAACCAATTTAATTTCAACATCAAAACAGAAGAAATAATCTAAGCTTTAATTAAATTACTATTAACAATAATACTGAGGAAGAACAGAATACAAATTGTGCTGCCAAAAATAAATTTTAACCCTTTAAGTGTTCCAAACGTCTTTTTCTGCCATCCTGAGATGCTTCAAAAACGCACCACACGTTTTTTCCCGTAAGACCGGGGACTCACCAAAAATGCACCAAACGTGTTTTTTCCTCCTCAAGTAACAGCTTCGAAAGTGTTAGAGACGTCTTTTTCCGAAATCCTTTCCCCCTTTAAAGGCTTAACATCTTGAAGGATAATTAGGGAGGGTTGGGGTGACACAAAGGACTCTGACAGAAAGTTTTATGGCTTGACCCGTTCTTCCCCTGCAGCAATCGTAAAAAACTGGGAAGAATTTAAAACCTCCAGAGCGTACGGACTATCAGTTAAAGTTTGTAAGTAAACTTGACTTGAATTTTTTTTGGGTTTGAAATAAATAAATTCTTTGATGTAGTTTTCACGATCTAAGCATTTTTATAAATTTTTCATTTAAATCATTTTTTAAGTTCCATCACATAAGTAATATAGATGATATACTCACTTTTGATTTAATATTAATTTGAAATTCAACGAATTGGGAAGAAAAAGGGTAGCTTGATAAAATCACATTTTTTTCTTTACCTTAAAATTCTCAAGTAGCATTAAGTTTTTTTATAATGTATCTCTAAAAATATCTATGATATATCAATATTTAAATTCAAAGTATATATCAAAATAATGAGGATGATTTACAGTTTCGTTTTTCTTATTTTAAATTAATACTTCTAAGTTTTTTTTAAAGGAATTATTTCGTTTGTGTCAAAAATTTATAAAAAAAAAAGGTTCAAAATTTAAAACCTGTTAAACTTTTAAAATTCTAAACATGAAAAAATTTTAGGTTTCTGTACAACAGAACTTGCAAAAATTTTGTACGCATTGATAAAAATAACAGCAAAAAAAAACCTATTTAAATCCTTTAGTTTTTCATAATATCAAAGCCAGGTGTTCAGAGTATCTTAAATACAATTCCTAGTTTTGTATTGTTTAGATAACGAATTATAATAGAATTTTTAATGTCTGAACTTCAGTTTCCTTCAAAGAGAATGGGAACAACAAGCTCAAATTTTTAAGCTTGAATCTTCGGGCAAAGAGAAATGAAAAGCACCTGGACAAATTTACAGTTGACATTTGCGTCAATAAATAAATATAAAGATCCATTTTAAATTCAAGTTAAAAAACAATCTATTTATGCAAAATCTCTTATAATTTAGATTCTATTATAGAGGTTGGCTGAAGAACAAGTAATTAAAATTTGGACATTTTTTGTAATCTTAACCATACAAAACCAGGAATTTTATATTAGCTGCACTGAAATTCTGCATTTGAATTTCGAAAAATATATTTATGTAGGTATCTCGCGTACGCAGTTGAAAAATATTTACCATAAATACTAATAATTCTTTGAATATTTAAAATTTAAAATTGAATTTTTTATATATTCCACTTCTAATATTTTTTCATTTATTCCGTAAATTTCATACAATTTGGTTGAGTGAGTGACTGAATATTAACGTCGCTCTGTTCAGCTACACTCGAGAACTTTTGGCGACGAACCTCGTCATTTTGAAAAATGGTCAAGTGACGAGATGACACCTGTGCTAGCACCTCTCTCCTTCTCCTAACTACCACACCACACCACAGAGGGACGTTTCAGCTCTTAACAGATTTAACGTGCATCGTTCCCCTACACGGCGGGTCTTCAGTGGTAATGGGCTCGAACTCATGATACGCCAGCCACGAGTCCGTTACCTAGAAAAGGTTTACCTGTTTCATTAAAAGATTCTAAAGTGAAGAAAGTGGAAATTATTGCCTTCCAAAAGGGAAAAATGTGTGTTTTGAAGTACAAGGATAAAAAACCCCTGCATATGATTAGCATTTTTCATAACGCTGATATGATGGAAGTGAAAGCTAAGAAACGAGATTCTGTGAAAATGAAACCAAAAGCAGCGGAGTTTTATAATACCACCATGGGTGGTGTTGATAGATCATACCAGTGTCTATCCTACTATCCTGTTGCCCGAAATCAACAAAGGAAATACTACAAGAAGATTTTTCCACATTTGTTAAATCATATTGTGTGGAATTCCTTCACTATCTATAAAAAAAATGGCGGTATTTTAAATCATATTGGTTTTCGAATGAAACTGATTGAACGATTGATAGAAGAAGGAAGTAGTAATTCCGATTCTCGAAACTTTGTTACCTCTGAAATTTCTGAAAATGTAGTCCGTTTAATTGGAAGGCATAAATGGAAATATGTGCTTCATAATGGCTTCACATGTGGAAAGTGACTCTTCAAGAAAAACAAACCACCACGAAAATGTGTCGTATGCTACCTTAAGAAAAATGATAACGGAAAACGCATTCGAAGAGAAACACGTTTTGAATGTAAAGACTGTAATGTTGGACTGTGTGCAGCGCCGTGTTTCGAAAAATATCACACTGTGACAGTACTATAAACGACGTATATCAATCAATCAATGACGTATCTATCAATGTATACAAAATCTTTTTTCTTAAAATTAACGGTTTAAAAATGTTTTGAACAAATATATTTGTTTTTGCCCTCTATATGCATATGTACACTTCTAGCTTCAGTAATGTACAATTGTTTAGATAAACTTTTGGCTTTGTAAAAGGTATTTTGCTTTGACTAAACATTTTATAGCAAATTTTAATAATATTTTGTATACTTCTTTGATAATTTTTGCTATTTATACCTGTTTAAATTATTATTTATAAAAGTTTCTTTGCAATTGTTTGTAAATTGAACAAAACCTTTTCTTACACAATTATGTATATTTGAGGATGAATTCTGATTTATTTTATATTTAGTAAATACAAAAATTTTTGTAAATTGCTTTTTCTTTGCAAATTTATTTGTTTTAAAGCATGCATATTTATATAATGAAATTTCAAACAACCCAAATTATGTGTCGGGCTTTTCCTCCATTAAAGGCTTTTAGGATTTTAGAAATCATCTTGTAATTATTCATTATATATTTAATAAGGAAAAATATTTCCATACATAAATAAATTTTTGGTCCCGTAAGTATATAATTGTTTTTAGCTACAGTTTGTAAAATTTATTGGAATTTGTTGTGGGGCCGGAGTTTTACAAATTATGATTGTTTTTGACTGCACTAAGTTATATATTTATATTTCATTCTTTTTACATTATGAGTAGAAGTCATAAACAGTAAAATAAATTTTTGTTTTATATTCAAATTATGCTATTATATTGATTCTGAAAATAATAAGTTAGTTTGACAAGCCATTATTTAACAATTTTAAAGCATTGAGCATTTTGGAAGTTTTTTAAAACTTTTATAAAATACTAGAATAATTAAATATTTTTAATTATTTAAATGATTTATATTTCTTAGATTATTGGAAACAAAAAGTATAGAATTTAAAATCTATTTCTTTGTTGGATTTTAATAATTATTTTTATAGCTAAACCTGGAAAAACACGAAATTTTTCAAATATTAACTTTAAGATTTTTTAAAAAACATAACTGGAGCTCCCAGTCCTAAATCCATATGAACTTTTATGGATCATATGTTTGGGAGTATTTACAAGATATTTCAAGATTAGAAAAAAAAGCGTTAGGGATTAGAAAACACATTTTCAAAATTAAAAGTCTGAAAAAAACACATTTATAAAATTTGGAAAGGCAAAAACAAAATTTAATAGTGTCTGTAAAGCTCTAATTTTTAATATGTTATTTTCCAACTTATGTTCTACATCCAAACACTACTTGAAATAATTATGACTGAAAATATCTTTTTTAATTCAAAATATTCTTTTACGCAATATTAATAACATTTGTTACTTTGATAGATTATTCGGTTTCATCTTAACCTAATATTTTCACAGGAGCTTTAAATACACAAAACATTTATACACACAAAATAATAGTGATATAAAGGTAATCCCGAAATCACCAAGTTTGTAAATAATGTCAATTTTTTTTTTTCTAAATCGGGGTAGTTTAGCAAGTTTGGGTTTTTCTTGCATGACTTGAAAATACTATAGTAGTACTATAAAATATTTACTATAATGTAGTTTAGACATCAGGGAAATATTTAGTTCTTTCTACAACATTTGTATTCAGAACATTTACATTTTGAAGTCTAATTGTAACATCATCTGTGAAAGCTGGATTTTAGATTTATAAATTTCAGTCGCGTATTCCTTCCCTTTCAAATGTTATTTCTCACAGAAACCTGCTTACATTTTTGTCATGCCATTTCTCAACAGGAAAAAATTAATGAAAACGAAGTAAAAAGCTTTTAAATTATATAAATTATGTGTACAAATAAATATAGTGGTCTTTAAATCAATCTTAATTAAGTAAATGTGAGAGAACTCAAAAGCTTCAAAACATAGCAAACAGAAATGATTTTAGAAATTAAAATTTCAGTTAATACCCATTTCACAGGGAAAAGTGGCTTGTGTTCAAAAATTCTTGCAATATAGAATGAATTATGAGGATGATGAATTTATACTGTTAATATTTAAGAATAAAATAACAATTTGTAAGGTTCTAATCCTGGAATTAAGGATACATCTCTAAATGTTAAAATTGCTTATAAAATTTCTTATATTATTAATTGTCAGTTAATTTTACTTATGTAAAATGTTTTAAGTGTACTGTTTTTAAAAGACAAAATTAATCAGTAATGCACACACATCTTTGCAATGACTGAATTGAAAGATGTAGTTACGGATGACAATTTCCCATTTATAAATATATGCGAATATGCATTTAAAGGATGCAGAAAGATGAAAGAAACGGAAAGATGAAAATCAAATCTGAGTAGAAAATGGGAAGAAACGCTTTTGCATTTAACACATTTAAGAAAAATATATTTCCTTATTAAAATTATTGATTGAAAGTGTATTATGTGGTTCCGACACAAATGCTGAAGTGGTGAGAGTATTATTTTATTCTTAGTGCAAGTTGTTATGATGAGATTTGATTTATGCCGAAAAAATTCATTCAACAGAAAAGTATAAATTTAAAGATTAAAATTTGCATAAATTAAAAGTATTAAAATCTCTTTAATGTTATTTTAAATTAAAAATATAATAAAATGCAGAAAGCCCAGTTTTATTGTACAAACTTCTTCATCGTATATATAACAGAGGTTCCCAAACTTTTTTGTCTCATAGACCCCTTGCCATGTTTTTCGGTTTCGGGTAGACCCCTGCCTACCTAATATTAATTTTTTGCAAATTTATCAACTTAAATGTCTTTTTGATAATTGGTGCTACTACTTTCAAAAAATTAAATTTTTAACTGTAATGAAGTATAGTTCTGCGTTTAAAACTTAAGAAGCGCATATAATGAATTAAAGTTAAAACAAAATAACTGAACAAATGCTTTTAAAGAGAAGGATGAATCTGGTGTTTCAATTACAAATTTTCAATATTTAATACCAATCTTGTCAGGTTTAACCCTAACCTTCCTTTTTCGTAAGTGCCTACTTCTTTCTTTTCCTTTCTTTTTTTGTTTTGAGATTGGCAAACTCAGTGAAACTCCCTCTCACAAGGAAAAACACATTTAAAAACTTTCTCATGATATTCCATATTTTGTGACAAATATCAAGTATATCTTTTTAAAGCAAAAATTACTGACATCCGTTTCTATAAGATCTTCATTAGGACCTATTCTAATAAGTTCCTATTGCAATATGACACTTTTTTTTTCAAAGCGACTATTTGAAATCATTGTCTACTGCTGTATTACTAAAAACACAATCTCAAACTTAGTTTCAAAATCTGAGTAGGGGCATTTAAATGTTAAACGTAGGTTAAAATGTCCTGACAGACTGTGACAAATTTAAAAAATTCGTGACGTTCAATATTATACTTCTTTAACTTAATTTTGGAAAAAAATGCTGAAATATATTCCTTGTATTAATAAAATTTGTTATCACCTAGTATGGTAGTCAACTTTTATGTTGTTAAACTAACCTCACTAAATTTAGTAAACGTCAAATTGGTAAAATCTGGTTCCCACTGGATCAAATTTTTTTAAAGATTAACGTCATGATCTGGTTTAATGAGAACCACGATCATAGACCCCCATTTACACCTCATGGGCCCCCAAATTATTTTTTAACTCGCGGGGAACTCTTGCAGGTCGTCATAGACCCCTGGGAGTGCATATAGATACCTTTGGGAATCATTGGTATATAATGATACCACATTTATTCTCATTTTGCTTTAAAAAAATGATCACTTTTACTTTTTTACCTCATAATTTTTTTTTTTAAAAAGAAAGAAAAAAAAACAGGAAAATTTTTTGGTTTGCGTTTTCTTAGTCTGATATTCAACAATGATTACAGATTACTTCTGTCTTGATCAAATCGTAATACCAAAATCAAATTTTTTTTTTTTTTTTTTTAGTTTTAAAAAGTAATAGGAGAAAAAAATTAATTTTCTTTTGCTTATTAAAAATATTTTTCAACTTTTAACTCGCCATTTCTTTAAATCTTTATTTTTTATCCTTTATTTGCTTGTTACTATGATTCAACAAATTGGATGGTTTCTGTTCGCCGTGATGTGGATCCAGCGTTCATCACACAATTTTCTCCCAAGGCAACAGCTATGAATGAGAAATCTCCCCTTTTCCAACAACACAGAAACCGAAAAAGCAATAAAATCGTCCCCAACAAAAGCGCTTGTAGACCTCCCGTATCTTAAAGGGGGGAAGGCATAAAACTGTGGTGCATTTTCGAAGCGGTTCGCAAAAGTACACAGGAACCGTTTCGCTACCGCCAGCTTTGAAAAAGTAGACCGCTTTTGAATGAGTTTCAATTAGAGCCTCAAACCACCCAGAGGGTTAATTTCCAAAGGAACATTTTTTTTTGCAATGACTTATTTTTAAAAAAAAACCTCAAATGTGCTTCAAATAAATAATATCTAAAGGTAATTTTAGAAAATTGTTTCAAGGTATACCCTATTATCTATAACTTCAGCGAAGAGCTTCTTGATAGACAATGTTAACAGTCTTACCATTAGGAGCAAAGATATACAAATTTTCTGCGCTACCAACTCGTGAACAACCCACATAAAGCTGACCGTGGGAAAAGCAAGGATTTCTAAGATCTATATATTTGAGCATTTCCCGGAATTTGTGATAAAAGCCGTTTGTTTATAATGTTTACAGTTTGGTTTTGAGGCGCAAGGATAGCTCTTTGGCATAGCCAAACATGATCTTGAAAAAAATCAAGTAAATTTGGAAACACAGCTTGTAAAAGTTCTTCCTCTGTTTTAACGATTCTCCCAATATTTTTCAAAGATACAGCCCCATCAGGATCAAGAGATGTAAAGGATCCATTTCCTAACTGAAGAAGATTATCAGCAAACTGGCGAGAAGAGGAATCCCCACTCAAATAACTTCGCATGTTTGTTCTCAACTGAAATCTTTTTATACCAGCCCAAATAAATGAAGATTTAATACACGCAGATACTTCATCTGCTCTGGTTCCACGCGGAATAACTGGCAAAGTTTGACGAAAATCACCAGCTAACACTAAGGTGATAACCCCCCATCCTTTTGTTGTTAGATCTTAGGTCTTGCAAAGTGACATCAAGGGCCTCAAATGCAGCCTTGTGAGACAATCAAGGTAAATTTTAACGAAAAAAATGTCATAAAGGATTATTGCTGAAATAAAAGAAAATATTAAAATTAAAGCTGTTGAATTCAATCTTAAATTTTCGAGTGCAAGGAAAGAATAAAGCAAATACACTGTTGGCCAAATCAATGACACTAAAATCCAGTTGTTGAAAAAACAATTTCAAAAGAATTATGTATACGAAAAGAAACCATAAATTGATCTTAAGGAACAAATAAACGAATAAGTACTTTTGTAAATAAATATATTTATTCTAAAAATATATTCCCCAAGAAACTGCATGAAGCATTAGTTTTTGATGAATACATAATATGACGTCATAACCCCAGATGGTCGAAAAATCACATAAAAATTGAATTTTAAAAAAATCTAAAGCAAATTTCGAAAAAAAAACTCTTCGAGGTTAATAGAATAACGATCTATAGCATCTCCGTACCAAGTTTCACACTTGTAGGTTGCTTAATTTAGCCGGAACAGCTGAAACACACAAACTTTTCTCTGATTAGTACAGATTTAGCTGAAAAATCGCTATGCCAATGATTGATATCTTGTTTAATATATAAAACACGCAAGAATCTTTGTTATTACTGCTTAGGACCCAAACGGTTAAGACTGTATTCTGATAGGAAGATGCATCGGTCTTCCAGCTAAACATGTTATATATTTTTTCAATAACTAAATTAGTTTAATATACATTGTTTTACCTTATTTTTGGTATGATTATTCCGAACCTTTTCTGGGTTTAGATTTAATTCTGTCATTTCTTTTCAACTTAAAATTTGATTTATTTTGTATGTAGTCAATTGTAATACCTATTTTGATTTAAGGCTGTGTCAGGTTTATTATTCTATTTTCATTTTGACCTTTATATGTGTACATTTGATTCTTCTGTACTGTTTCTGGTTTTAGATTTTATATAGTCATTTTTTCCCAGCTTAAGAATTTCTGATGACTTAAGTGTTGCTTTCAAAAATTTCGATTCAATATAAAAAGAAACAAACACATAGGTATCCAAGTTTTTGTCCCTGAACCTCATGTTTTTAACACAGTTTGAAAATTCTCACCAAAATACAGCAAAGAGAAATCCCTTATGAAAAATCTGGAAACCGAAAGAACAGAGTTCAGACAGCCTGTAACTCAGAAGCGGAGCAGTAAGTCCTAGGGTTCAACATGGCAGTTTTATACACTTCGCCAGATGAGTAGTTGTTCAATTCATGATCAAGTGTAAATACCTTAAATCTATTCCAGTTGTTGATAATAAATGAACACCCCGTCAAACAATAATACTGGATTGCACACAACAAATAAGAAATTGAACTGAAGAGATAGAAGCCATCACCATCATTTGGGACAACTTGGCAAGGGGATGTATCATACCTAAAATTCAACAGCTCGTATACTTGGGTCATTCTTTAAAACAACATATTAATCAACAATAACAATTTAAAATAATTACCTCTAATGGTAGTTCATAAAATAAACGTGGCACTTAACCTAAAATAGTAAACACAACATTTAAACAAACATCTAAACAATCAACATTAACAACTGAAAACCACAAAAATGCATATTAAACCAATTCAATTTAGAATTACAGTAAAAAAATTATATTATAAAACCTCTGACCACAAAAAAAAAATCAGAAATTCTGGAAGATAAATGACACAGTTTAATCTAAAACCAGAAACAATACAGAAGAATCAAATGAATACATGTAAAGGTCAAAATCAAAAAAGAATAATAAATGTGACGCTGCCTTAAACCAAAACAGAAATTACAATTGACTATACACAAATCAAAAATTTTTAAGCTGAAAAAACAACAACAAAATTAAATCTAAACCCATAAATGGTTCGGAATAATCATTCAAATTTTCTGCAAAACAAAAGTGTATATTAAACGAATTTAATTTAGTTATTGAAAAAATACATAATAGGCTTAACTGGAAAACCAATGCATCTTCCAACTGTTATCTACTGTTATCAAAATAGTGTTGCCAATCGGAAAAATAAAATTTAGAAAAAACATTTTCTTAGAATGATTTTTTTCGAAAAACAACTGTAATTCCTCCACTAAGAGTTAAAAAAAAACGAATAAATACAACCATAAATTCGTTTATTTACTATAAAATGTGTTGAAATTCCCCCCAAAACAGCTCGAAACATTAATTTTCGCAAAGTTATGACTTGGCATGGCTGATGACGCCATATCCCCATTTAACTAAAAAATCGCATAAAAATTGAATTTTAAAAAAAATCTAAGGCGAATTTCGAAAAAAACTCTTCGAGGTTAATAGCACAATGACCTATAGCTTCTACATGCCAAGTTTCATACATCTGGGTTGCTTAATTTCGCTGGAACAGCTGAAACACACAAACATACAAACTCTTTCTTTTATTAGTATAGATTACACTGCTTTTCGTTTTATTATATATGCTTTGTTTCATATTTACTCCTAATTATGTGCATAAATGGCTCTCACGTTTAACGAATCCGTTTCGCACGTGGCCAATATTTATCCTATTATTTTTTAATGTTTATTGTTACTTTTTGTTAAAATAATTGCATAATTTGGCTGGGGAGGCCTTTTGCCTCCTCCCTTTGTCTGAATTAGTGTAAATATCAATTAGTTCGAGCGATGGAGCTAGATTTCGAAGTTGCTTAAACTTTTCGATCTCTGTGCTTTGTTTTGCGCCATTTTGTTTGCTAAGCCTAACCAGGCCCACGTGTTTCATTTACTTTGGGTGTGGTCGCTGTTGCTATCCAGTATTAGTGTTATCCCTATCTGAGTACAACACTATTTGGAATCACTTCTCAGAACTGAGTACTTTTTCCAAGAAATGAGTACATGCTTTTTAGACATGATACCACCTTAAGCTCAATTTGATTCCAGATGACGTAATCACTGCTGTCTGTTGATTACTGAATCAGGAACTCTGTTGCTATGGGCTCACCTATAGCCATTTCTTAGAACTGATACCAGCTTTACTATGAAGTGATCCTTTCTGTGGTATTATGCTACTCAGCCCTGTGTTCTTGGAACGGAGTACTATTACCTATTGTCATTCTCCTATTATAGATGACTATTTCTGAGTACTAAAAGATCATGATATTCTATTGTTTTGAATACACGTTGCTTTGTTTACAATTACAAAGCCTCTCCACGTTGTTGCTATGGGCGGCTTTCATTGTTATTTGTGCTGGATAATAACTTCACCACCTTCCTTTGTTGATCTCTGTTCATTATTGTGTGTATCTGTGGTTATGACACTAAAGGCCCGTTTACATGGACGCCGGCAAAATGCCAGCAATTTGGAATTGGGGAGAAAAGCCGGCTTTTTACCTTTATTTTTTTTCAGCCCGTTTACATGAGAATCTGGTGATTGGTTGATAGATTCACGTGACTATACAATGTAACCATAGAAACAACCAGATTTTTTAGCGCGATTATCATGAAGAGGACATGTGATTATGTTTTCGTTTACTTACCGCCAAACAAGCGCAACATTTCTTTGTTTATTATTATTGCGACGACTATTTTGCTCTTGCACTTTTGCAATATACCCACTAAAATTTCCTGCTTAACTGTATATGGTTGCTCGATTACAGTAAAAGATAAGATGATTGAAGTAAAAAAATCTTTTGTTTAATATCCTGGTAAAAATGCGAGTGTTTTTTAAACGTGGATAATAATGATGAAGCGTAAGATTTTTAACATCTCTTCACTGTTTATTATGTCCTGACCACTTTGAATTGGCTTGTTTTCAATACCAACCACTTAGAAACCGTCGCCACCTAAAATCGAGCTCCATTCTTAGTATTTTTGTGTTCACAAAAGAAACTTCTAAAAGGATTTTGGATAGATGTCTACAGTAATTACTTCAAAGTAAATTTTTGTTTATTTTAAATTAAATTATATAGAGAACATACATATAAAAAGTTAAACATATAAAGTATTTTACATTCTTATGAATAAAAAAAGTTCGAAAAGCATTCACTACAGAAATGGAAAAATATCTTAATTTATTACAGATTCATTAATGTCTATAATTGATGTGAATCAAATACCACTTTCAAACATTAGAAATAAAAATTACCATATGTAAAAAATTATGCAACATTTTGAAAGTCTATATTCGCAACAGTACCATTTTAGTACAAAGATATAATTTATTGAGAATTAAATTCTGAATGTGGTAAAAAATAAAGGCATTAAAATTTAATTAAATGTGTGTATTGTACAACATATATATTTGTGTGCATATATTAATATAAAGTCCTGTCTCTTGTGCATGTCAAATAAAAAGTCTTTTTTGAATTCATAATTCTTTTACAAAAATATTTGAGTGGTATCTATTTATTATGTGGTACATGTGAGGATTTCTTAGCACATTTGTTTTTCAAAATTCGACTGGTATAAATTTGTCACACAGATGTATAATTTTTTTTTGCTATGGATAACAAATATATATTTATTGGTATTTGCACAAGGGTTATCAAAATGTAAAATTCAATAATTTGATGATACATTTGATATAAAGACTATACACATGTTACTGAAGCATTAACATAGTGTTAAAGAAATCTATCTAAAATGTATTGAGCATAAGAATACTCTGGATTTTAATTTTGACATAAGTATTAAAATAAAAGGCTCATGTATATTGATATTATCCTGCTAATAAATTTAAGTCCAAAATAAATTTGTTGCATTGAGTTAGTTACAAATATTGACCCAGAAATGTATTTGGATCAATTCTATGATTATTGTTGGCATAATCTATACTCATGAAAATTCAGTAAAAAAAGGTAATTTCAGAGAGCTTTTTCAAAATTAAGGGGCTAATCGTCCAAATCACTGATATTTTTTGTGACGT
>BMAO01017419.1:0-21479 GCA_019973975.1 Trichonephila clavata
AAAAGAAGTTTCCTAATTTGCACCAAATGTGAGATCAGTCCTTTTTCTCCTCACCACATTCCGCAATGTCTGAAGCAACAGCCTGAGAGGAGCTGTTGCTTCTCCTCTGCTGTTCTTAAACTTTGTGCAGATTTATGGGATCAAGAATTTGGTCTAGTTTCACTAGACCAGATGGGGTTTAGTCCCACCACCACCAGATAATTGTAAACAAGCATTGGCATTCTTAAAAGTATTATAGGTCTGGTGAGTAGTTATAAAATATATTATTTATTTGATCATTCATCCAATATGTATGAAAGAGATATGCTTAGAGAAATGCTTGTATTAACTATCAACCTCACTAATTTAATTTTAATAAAATCAAATTCAAACACTTATATAACTTTTAACAGTAAGTAAAAACATTATTAATTTATAGATTTTATTTTTGCCAAGCGAATTTCACATAAAAATGAAATAAAATGTAAAATTCCTTTAACTAAGTAAGCTGGTATTAAATTTTCATTACACATCAACAAATTTGAATTAATTTAATATTCTATAACTTGTTTTCTCGTAATGAACATACGATATATATATATGTAATGATTCCCATTAATTATTCTTAATAACTTTTAATTACCTTTGGTCCATCCCTTCAGGACCAACGTTTTAGTAATAAGTTAACCAGCCGCCTAACGAGAGGATTTTAAACTACATCCATCCACCCACACAGATCACGTGATTTTAAGCCCTATAAATACCAAGACTCCTGGAGACCAATTCCCTTTTCGCTTCTGTATTTTGTGTCAACATGTAGCCGGCTGCAGTGTGTTTGTGTGTGCTTAGATTGAATTGTGCCGTCCCTGTAATGTCTTATGTGTTCAAGATGAATAATAAACAAGTTTATTCAATCACCGTAATGCCCATCAATCTCATATAAAGAATCCATTCCAACAACATCGTCGTATTACAAGTAATCATATAAAGAATACCTTTCTCTCAACGGCCACGTCTATTTAATAAATGTAATGATCCCCATTAATTATTCTTAATAACTTTTAATTACCTTTGGTCCATCCCTTCAGGACCAACGGTAATTAAAAGTTATTAAGAATAATTAATGGGATCATTACATATATGTGTGTGTGTGTGTGTGTGTGTGTGTGTGTGTGTGTGTGTGTGTGTGTGTGTGTGTGTGTGTGTGTGTGTGTGTGTGTGTGTGTGTGTGTGTGTGTGTGTGATACCGATGTGGAAATGTAGATAATAAAATTCAACAATGATTTTACAAACAAAATTGCAAAAAAAGGTATTGATATAGAGCTCTTTTTTTTAATAATTTTTCAATTTATTTTTACTTAGAAAAATCATTAGTATTTGAAATGTTTAGAATTTTTGTAATAAAAAAATTGAATGCAAGATATAAAAAAAAAAAATCTCATCAAAAGAAATACAAACTTTTTGGGGAAAAAATTCACAAATGTCAGACATAATGTGTCACTGGACATTAATATAGCATAATAACTGCAGTAGTAATCAATTTCAGAATATTTTGAAGGTGATTATATTTATTGTATAAATAATTGTACTCTATTGCAAGAAAGGGGGACGAATTTCTTTTTTTTTTTCAGGAAAGAAACAATGCATTTATGATTTTTGTGAATCATCAAGTGAAGTTTTATAAATTCTTCAAAGGCACTTTGATATCGAACACACAAAAACAAAGAAAAACGTTCTATACTTTCCTTTTCAATGATTTATTTTATAAATTCCAGAATTACGATTAAAAACGACCTTTACTTTTCTTTCCCAACCAGTCATAATTGCCACTTTCAAAGGCAAGCATTCACATATAATAGCCAAATGGATACATTACAAACATAAAACAGCTGCGGATATAGAACAGAGCAGTCATCAGAAATTCATGAAAACAATCCCTGGGGGGGGGGGGATCCTATCAAATTAAAACTGCATGGGCAGCAGATTGCTTTCTGGTGGCATCATCGACTGGAATACGACGACCACAACTGAAAGCAAAAGCCATCATCAAATGAAAACTGAAATTGCTAGCCACTGTCTTCGTGATACAAGAACACACCTGTTTTGTGGAGGCCGAAGTGACCTTGAGAAAAGGTAGGTGTTATTACTTCGAAGGGAGGTGGGATAAAATAGGTCCTGAAATGGTCAATGGCCGAAAGTGGAACAACAATTCCTCTTTGTAAAGTATGCGTACGAGACGGGTTAGGTAAAAATGTTCAACCTATTCGTGACAGATGCGTACAGAAATTTTTGGAAGAGAAATTTATGGGAGTATTTTTAAAAGGCGGCTTTTTTTCTCATATATTTGAAAATTTTAACAGAATTTTCAAAGTCATTAATAAGGAAAATAAAACATATCAATTTATTTATTGCCTTTCCATTTCTTTCTGCTAATGTATTGCACGGATATGTTAATGTGAATATGATACCAGATACTTCAATGTTAGCAGAAGTTTGTGTGATGATAATATATAGATGCATTTTTTTTTTGTCATATTTGGCCCTTAATGTACAAATATTATATAAATTCACACCTTTTCGTTTTTATACATCAACATTATATTTATTTTTAAAGAAAAGGATACGAAATTTAATGTATTAAAATGTGATTGAATCAAACACGAGTGAATTGTTAACAGATGCTTTTATCCATATGCTAATAAAATAAAAATATGACGCTAATTTTTCCCTTTGGGGAAAAAAATATGGCCGGTTGGGAACATGTTCTTTATTATCAAGGCAAGACATTAAGTATCCTTCAACAAAAAGTTTTTTACCCTTATCTACGGGAGATGAAGTTATCCCAACAAGGGTTTAGAACAGAGGTGGCCAATCCACGGGCCGCCTTGAGTAATTTTACGGCCCGCGAGATTTTTTAAAAAATACGATTATTTTGTGCAATATTTTTTGTCTTTACTGTAGTAACAAAAAAAAATCCCATGATTGTTTCTCTTTTATCACGTTACTTCTGTTTTTATAGATGCTTAAAAGTGAGTAGTATTGGATCGCAGCGGATCAGCTTCACGCTTGATTCATATAAACTTTTATCAAATTACACCTGCGAATCAATCTTTACGAAAACGAAATTTATCAAACATAAATCAAGATCAAACTTATCGAAGGAGAGTCTGCAACATATCAATTACGATGTGTAAATACACGCATTGAGATCGAGTTAAAAAAACTAAGTGAAAGAATTGAGAAACAATTATCTCATTATTTAAATAAATTAAACATAATTTGGTCTCATTGTATTATAACTATTATTTTATCTATGTTTTTATACAAGAAAATAATGAAAACAACAACGGTTTTCATTCTGTTTTAAGTTTTCGTTCCAATAAATGTTTGTAATGAATCCAAATCTAATATAAAGATATATACACAGTGCGGCAAATAAGTTTTAAGAATCGTCCCAGAGCTCAGCCTGTAATGGCACCATGAGTTCAAATGTGCATATGTCATAACGACCATAATGCTGATACACTGCCAATAAGTTGTGCGCATTTCGTTTAATAGGTGAGAGAAGACAAGTCACACATTGCATAAGTAAATTTTTTTCATGTTGATTTTTTAAGATGGAGAAAAAGAGCTGTAATTAAATTTAACGCAAAACTTGGTAAAAGTGCTTCGGAAACATACGAACTCATGAAACAAATTTACGGTAACTGTTGTTTAAGTAGATCAAATGTTTTTGTGTTTTACAAACGTTATTTGGATGAAAGAGATAAGGTAGAAGAAGCCAGATCGCAAGCCAAAAAAACAGGGAAAATTCCACCCAAAATCGAAACAATGCTTATTACATTCCTCGATGCTAGGGGTATTATTCACAAATAATTCGTTCCAACCGGACAAACAATTACAGGTCAGTACCATTTAGCTGTTTTAAAGCGTTTAATGGCCAGAATTCGTCGCATTCGTCCAGAACATCGGACTGAAAGCAATTAGTGTTTGTTACACGACAATACACCCAGTCATACCTCCCTGGTTGTTCGTCCATTTTGGCAAAAAAGAATGCCTGTGTGTTGAACCATCCACCGTATTCACCTGATTTAGCATCCTGTGACTACTCCTTATTCCCAAAACTAAAAATCAAATTAAAAGAATGTTATTTAGAGGATATTTCGACCTTACAAGTAGCTTCGGCGCATGCTTTGCAGGTCATTCCACAAAGTGATTTACAACAGGCATTATAATCCTTAATAAATCGCTGTAACAAATGCATTGAAGCCGGAGGGCCCTATTTTGAATACAAAACCAAAACAGAAATTACTTTCTTGTTTCCATTTATTTTTACGGACACAGTCTTAAAACTTATTTGCCGCACTGTGTATTTTTATATGCGGCCCGTTGGATTATAATGTTTTTCCGAAGTGCCCAGCAAGTTCATTTGGGTTTGCCACCTCTGATTTAGAACTACAAAACATGTGCCTCGTAAAGTTAAGATACGTAGATTGGACAAAATTCTTAAACCTGTTCGTATTACTTTTGGAAGAAAGTACTCCAGGAAACTGTGTCATGTTAAATTCTTACGCATTGAAGAAGTTTGGACATTTGAAATGTTACAGTGCTTCCTGTTTTCAATTGTAAAACATTTTAGTCCTATTAAATTTTTATATTCTTTATTTCGAACTAATTTTTGACTATTTAAATTACGCAGTCGTTATCGATTAAGTTGAAAATTCCTTTCTATATTATTATCGTCTGCTTTTATTCAATATGTAATTCTTGTAACTCTGATTACTTATCTGATTACTTAATTTATTTGCTGATATACAATCGTTTGTTGTTAAAGTTATGTTGTTTCAATTGGCATCTTTGCAATTATTCTGAAAATGTTTTTTAAGTTGGAGAAAAGAATTGCAATGCATCATAAACACTGGTTGAACTTAATAAAGAATTGATTTTTGTATATTTTTGAGATATTATCATTCATTTGCAGAACTTTTCTATCATTTGAAGATTATAAGAATAAAGGAGTCCATGGTATAAACTTTACTATTATTCACACCTTACTATATCATAGAAACTGAAATTACAATAACATTAATTGCTTTTTAGTAATATTCACATAAGGATTTTTCCTTATAAAAAATAATTTAATTACTTCAAGGTCGTGAATAAATGTTTTGCCTGAATTTAATCCATTCCTTTGTTTTTGTCGTGTCGTGCTTTCGCATTTATTGACTTTAAATGAAAGTGCTGAAATTAATTAACAAAAAGCAGACAAACTCTTTTCTTTATTATTATTATTAACACCCTTTTATAAGCTTCACTTGTATGTAAGGGAATTTTTGAACTCCATTTTTACCCACTTTAAAAGGTCAGATTCATTCGAAATTTTTCTCACTTGTCCAGGATCAATGACAATACAATAATTTAATAATTTTGGTCCGTTGTCCTGATAAGAATCATCAGGATTAATGATTTCCCATTTTCAGATCTCATCCCGTATCTGGCGACTCATTTCAGATTCCATTTACAGATTAAGTTGCAAATCAGTTCGATTAACTATAAAAGGGTGTTGTTGTTTTTTAGTTTTTTAACTATAATTTATTTCTAATTTAGTTGCGCTTGAAAAAAAATAGCAAGGATTCATATTCTTCAGTTATACGATCAGCTAAACGTTGTTATATTTAAGAGGGTCTTTGTTTGACAATGAAAAAATCATGTAAAAGGCCTGTCTTGTCTTTTATGAGTTATAAAATTAGATTTATAGCAAACATAAAAGTCTTTTAAGCTGAGAAGAAAATTATCTTCTATTTAAGTAAAATCTTTTTTTTAGTATGTACTGATAGTAAGAAAATAAATTCGCATAAATAATGTTTTATTTTAATGCTTGTCGAACAAAAAGCGAAATAAAAATTATATTTTTATGGAGCAGTTAGCAGGTTTTAGTTTATATCACATGTCAAAATGATTAGATTTATTTTACCAGTGTAAATTAAGGCACAATAAAATAATACATGCATTTAAAATAAATGACAGAAATAAACAAAAAAATATTGAAACTTTATGTCTGTATTTAGAAATTTTGAAAATCTTTATGTTTCCAATTTTTTAATGCAATAATAAAAAACTTTTCGTTATTTTGAAATATATATGTTCATTATTAAACATTCAAAACTTTAGAATATTGATATAAGCATGTAATATGTAAAGAGCCAACGTAAGCGTAGTTTCCTAAAAGATTGACTGTGTGTGTGAAAAGTTCACAATAATTATTGGTGTATAAAGAATGCTATCAAGGAGAGAATATCTGATGCTGAAAGAGAATTATTATTTTAAATCAGAGCGTTTTCTTTTTAATTCAAGGGACAAATTAAATACATGCAGGACAAAGAAATTCTTTCATCACTACACATTAAATTATTTGAATGAAAAATATGATGATTTTCTATTTTGAGGAAGTTTAAAAGGGATAACATTTTTTCCTGTCATTGCAATCTAAATCGCGTTGTTTAATCTTTTTTGAAAAAAAACTACACACAATTTAACGAATTTTTTCCGATGTTTGACAATATAATATTGACAAAACTCAACCAAAACAAAACAAATGACGCGGAAGAAGGAAAACTACGTTTTTGTGTAACTTTTCATAAAGGAAACGATTCACAGACGATTTAACAAAAAACTACCATTTTATACATTGATTCAGATTGTTGGGAATCTTTGATTACACTAGAATTCCGATATAGGATATGTTGGGAAAACACAAAATATTTAGCATAAAAACAATAAATGAACATTAGAAACTTTTTATAACTTCTAATTTCTTTTAAATGAAAATTAATTAAAATACAAGATTTTAATTACATTCATGTAACAAGAAAACAATTTTCAAAATTAGGAAATTCTGTGTATGACAATAAGATAATTAAAATTATTTTTACGTGATTTTTTAAATTTAATTTTAAACTTAATTGAGTTTTTTAAGAAGAATTTTGTTTTTTGTGTATGCAATATAAATACTGTGTGTGTGTGTGGATGTAATGTAGAATATATAATAACAATTTACTAAGTTAAAGTATTTTCAATGCTGTATGGATGCAATATTATAATGGATATTACAAAAAAATGTAAGCAGCAAAAAGAGAACAAAAACTTTTAAGACCAGCACATCGTGTTTCCATTGGCAACGTGTTAGTAATAAAACAATTTTGCATCCCCCCCCCCTAAATACATTCCTTAATACATGACTAAAACATTTTTCATTGATTTAACTATATTCTTTTTCTGACCTCATACTTTAATCTTAAGATTAAATTAAACTGTGAGAACATTTCTTCTATACAATTAAAAGAAATAAAACATTTACGGTTAGTACCTTATTTAAGCACAAAAACATATCGTTTTTATAGAATAAGAAAAAAAGAAAGAATTACTATTTGCTTTGTAATTTGAATAGTACGAGTGTGTGAAAAGAAAAAAGCTTTTACAGTAAATTTCCTTAAGTGTTTTTCGTTTTGATATTTATCTTACAACGCATAGGGATGGAATCATTTCCCATCCCTCTGCTGAAATGTAAATTTGTTCTTTGGAATATTCTAAGCACGTATGTAAACAATTCATAAATTACATAAAGCGATGTTTTGAAATATATATCTTTATAAAATTAAAGGAAAAAATAATCTTCATAAAAAGTATTGCTTTTTCAATTTCTACTATTGGCACTCTCTCCCTATAAAAAATATATATTGTGTTCAAATTTTCAATCGATAATAAAATACTTTTTATTTATCCAATCAAGCTCAGATAATCTTTTTAAAACTTGTAGTGGGTGACACTTGATGTTAATACAGTTTTTCAACTATTAATTCATTAATTGCCGGTTAATGAATTAAATTAATCACCGGTCTTTCGACGCCAACTTAGATTCGTCTCCATTGTTGTAACAATGCAACTGTTAAAACAAAAACAAAAAGTTGGGTTTGACAACCGGGTTTTCACACACACACAGCCAAACTAGCCAAACCGGGTGTGTATTGTTTCAAAAATGCAGACAAATCATGCTCTTTTTTCAATTCCTACTATTAGTTCCTATATATATACCTTGTTCAAATTTTCAGTCGTTAGTAAAATACTTTCTATTCATCCATTCAAAGTAGGAATTGACTTTAAATTTGTTTTATAATACTTGTTTATATTTGAGACTGTCAGCTCCTGAAACTACATTTGGATGTACAACATTTTTTTTTAAAAAAAAGTTTTTTAAAAAAATTCAGTTGGATGAAGTCAATACGACCAGTAGCATCTTATTTTTCATCTACCAATCCTATATTCGGTAACAGTTCATTTTTAATGCACACAAATACATTTCAAAAGTAAAAGCACTGTCGATTGTTCTAAATAATTTACTAGTTCTGGGCGAGTATTACATGGAAACAAAGTCTAAGGTAATAACAAAAAACCCAGAAAACTATAATTACACTCTTTAATTTTAGATATATAATTACTTGAATTTTTTTTTAAAAAAACCATATATCACAAGATATAACTTCAAAAAGAAAAACTGCAAACAGCATAACCTCATTCTCACAAACTCAAAATATGAAAAATGATTCAAAATGATCAAAATTATTTTTTATTGAAAATCAATAAGTTTGAATTCTGACCTAAATTCTATGCAAACCACACAAACGATATTCTAGATGGAAAAAACAAAAACTAACACAACATCAAGTAGCAGCATGACATCACAACCCATTCACGGGCATAATCTGCGATGAGATCACTTATACCAATTATGACGTAGGGAATCATTCAGTTTTGCCATAAGGAAACGAATCGTCTCCACTTAAAACAGTAGTAAAGTTAAGTGTTCGCTTAAATTGCCTCATTTAGTGCCTGAACAATGTCCTGAGCCATTAAAATCAACGAAGCGATGCTTTAATTGTGATCAGGTTAAATTTTTTTAACGTTAATTACCATGTTCTATTTCAATAAGGTTAAAATTTTTGACGTGTGAACTCTGTTATGAACCGTAACGTGTTTAACCGATATTCAGATGAGAGGTGATGTTTTTCTCACAGATTTCGCTGGGTTTCTCGATTTTCGAAGAAATAGTGAAGATAAGGTTCTGAAGCACGCGAATATGTAATCAAACATAAAAATCAACTCCTATCGAAGTTAGAGAAATCAGTGTTTTCTGTGAACAAACATTTTGCTATTAATAACTGTGAAGTTTCACAAGAATAAACTGCTACAGATCTTTTAGTTGTAGTTTGAATAGCACAATTTATAATGCATTACTCTAAAAACATAATAATAAAAATTTTGGTTTTTTGATCAGAGAGTTTTATATTTTCTTTTAGCTTTCAGCAACATGGTCATTTTTCACACAAAAATTTCAGTAAAAATAAATAATTTTCTTGAATTGAAATTCATTTTTCTTTAAAAAAAAAAAAGAAATTTTTACAAGATAATAAACAAAGAGTTTTTAATTTAATAGCATTTAAATGCAATAGAGAGAATGGAAAAAACGAAAAAAAATGGCCTATTGAACTACCTCACAACTACTGTAATACGACTCTTTAAAAAGTACTAATAAAAAAACGATAAAATAGAGGGAGACAAATATGAAACAGGAACATATTCCACCTGCTCTTTCGAAACATAATGAGAAAGGCAGACATAAAAGCTTTCAAAACGAAGATGAAAAAGAATAAATGCAAATAAAATTTTTACTGTCTGAAAGGTATATAATCGCATTTGCCTCAGCCAAATGTTCTCTCAGAAATAAAACATACATGAATAATTTTTACCCGTTTTTAAAGAAAGGCTGTAAAATCTTATAGGTATTGTATTTTGTGCAATATTTAAAAATAACTTATTTTCTATAATTGTTGAGCTAATTTAAATCAATTTTACTGAAGATTCTTAGAAAAATAATCCTTCTTTTTCCCAGAACAAAGATAAAGCTTCTTACACCGATTAATACCAATGGATTGTATTTAAAAAATGACTAGATTAAAGTCAAATTTAAGACCGGGTGTTTAAAAATTAATTTCTAATTGCTATTATATGGAAATATAATTATTACTAAAATTAAATCCAAGGATTATTTGATAACAAAAAATCGTACAAATTATGCTTAACTTATGCATAATAATATATTTTTGAAAATTAAAGTTAAGGGGAAAACTTAAGGAAAGCTAATAAAGATAATAATTGCTTAAGGGAAAAAAGAATTAAAGATAATTTAAAAAGAAAGAACGAAAGAAAATAGACAATCTACATGAGTAAAATAATTAGAATTGTTTTATATAGATAAAAAGAAAATTCAGATGTATTAATTAATTGAATGATTGATTATTCTAAGAAAATTTAAAATGTGAGATAAAAAAAAATAATAAATAAAAGAGTTAACAAAAATAATAAATAAAAATGAGAAAGAGGCTTAAAATAATTCAAGCCATAAGATAACTATCAGTGTATCCGAATATCTAAATATGAGAATTTATGTGAAAGTTTAGAAGATATTTTTACTATTTTTTATAAAAACAACTTAGATAACATTAAAAAACCCAATTACTTTCAACGTTTAAAGAAAACTTTAGAAGCAAAAAATAAATAATAAATATTAATAAACAGGAAGAGCATCCATTCAGTATAACTTTAGAAAGAATAAACAACTTGTTCGAAGATTCAACCGTATACTAAATATTTTTTCACTTACATTACGATCCTCAATTCATTTCTATCACAGAAGCTATCACATATTTAATACTGTTTAAATTAAGATGAATTCGATATTGAAAAACATTAATTATTTATTTTTATTCAACTATAGGTTACTTTTGATAACCTAAATATTCTAAAAAAATTAACTCGTAACAGTTAAAAAGTAATGGAATCATCTGAAAAGTTTGAAATCACAAAACTAATGTTTATTTTAGAAACATCAAATGCTTTTAATTCGATTTTCATATAAAACGGTAAAGGAGTGTATGAGAGAGGGGCAGAATTTAGCTGTCACTGATTTTCACACAGTCAAAAAAGAACATTTATTGTTTTAGTTCTGAACAATTAACAGCCTAAAGACATCTGTATTTTTAACATGTATAAAACAATTGTGTAAAAATCAATATAAGTAAATTTTTTAACATTTTTTTAAAATTTTGATTACAAAACACAAGGAGGTATGCTTTTAAAAAAAAAATAAGCAGCACACTTAACGAATGTTTGTGGACAAACCAACGAAAAAGGGCGATCAATAAAACAGGCAAAGTTTGTTCTATCCGGAGCATTTTAGAATCTAAACCATTTTGACAGAAACTTTCTCTACGAATCCATTACTTCAAATCAACAAAACGAAAACAAAAAAAATAGTTGGAACATTTAGAACGTTGACTTACCCTGCTAGTTGCAAACCGGCAGAACGTCTGACCGATTTCCCAAGCAGATGATAGCGTTCTACTACTAAAAAACACACGCGCGTTCTTACTCCTACTCTTCTCCTGAAGTTACGCTCAAGCCAACTCACGGAATGGCAACCAGCAATTTTTATTTTTTACTTCCCTCTGTCCAACCAGCGTGACGCATTCAGTGGAACCGAACCTTTCACAAACTGGGCTTCGCAGTCAACAGGTCACGCTTGGCGACTTGGCGACGAATTTTAGACAACATCCTGATTTTATCGCCCAGAGAGCGACGATATAAATTCAAAGCGCGTGAAATGAACGTGATCGATTTTACAACCGAATGAAGAAAATTTTTCAAAGTTGGTCGAGCTCTTTTTAAATGCAAATTAGGATTTTGGTATTTTTGAAGGAATTTCGGTAATCCGAGTTGTTTGGGGAGGATTATGACGCGAAGAGAATGGACTTTTGTCACCCGGTCATGGTTGTTTTCAAATGGTTTTTTCCTGTTCTCTGCAATTTATAGTCATAAATTCGTGTAGGAATGTGTAGTGCAGAATAAGATCCCAATCCAAGTTGATCCTATTACTTGAGAAAATGCCCGTTAACAATAGTAATTCTTATAGTTCTTTCGTGATTTATATAATAAAGGGAAAAAAAGAATTTTAAAATTATTTGAGGTGGGAGGGTGGGGAGAAATATGTTTTGAAAATATCGTAGAATAGTTGTGTAAAAATGCTTTACATTCTAAGCAGGTGTTAAAAGCCAAGTAAAAAAAAATTAAAGAATAAACAATCTAAAAACGTTTGCTACTTTTCTAGTTACAAAAGTAATTACTTACGAAGATTCGATTAGGTAGATGATTTTTTTTCCTTTACATACTAATACTTCAGATGCAAAAACAGTAGTAGCTATCTGTTATTTTTAGAATAGATTTAATAGTGTATATTCTGATGTAAAATGGATGAAATGTAATGATTTAATTGCTTAAAATGCTTCCAATCTGTAAAAGTGACATTCTTTTTCTTGAGAAAATTTTTTTTTTTATAATTAGCGTTAAATATATAGATATACTTAAAGAACATTTCATGAATCTTACATATAAAACGCGTTTTTTCTTACGAAAAATAATTAGAAGCATTTAAAATACGATCAAAAAGTTGTTCTTATTATTAAATGAAGGAAAGTAGCTTTTCTAAAGAAATATTTTCTTAAAATTCCAATAATACACTCCTTTATATGAAATAAGCATCCTCTCTCAATTTTAATTTAATTTTTGTCACCATACCTGAAAATACGCTCATTGCCAAATTATTTATATACTTTGCTCATGTATGATTATTAGCTTTAACCGCAAATTCTACTTTTTATGGATAATTTTCAAAATGTGAACTAAAACTCAGTGGCGCAACAGCTTATGGGAGCGAAAGCCTACTGTGCCCATCTCATTCGATGCATGAGCAGATGTTCCAGTCAGGCGATCAATCTTACGAGAAACCCCCAGTGTTAAGTTCCCAAGCAAGCTAGGTACTCGCTGAAGGGATGAAAGGTTGAGTCGACCTTGTCCAGCTCGGGATTTGAATCTTGGACTTGTGGCGTGGAAGCACAATATGCTACCACTTAGCTACTGGGCTTCAAATGTGAACTAACATTTTCTTAAATTTAAGGTTTTATTTCGCGGTGCAGAAACGAGAACATGTCTATGAATTCTTAACAGTAATAATTTCCAAAGAGATAAATTTTCCTTTAAACACAATTGTAAACCCCACTCTAAATTTCAGAGACTTAAGAGTTGAATTTCTGAATCGTATGGTATATTTGAGATTTTTATAAGAGTATTTTGTTCAAAGTTTAGAGCCTTTGAACTCTGTAACCATTACGTTGTAATGTAATATTAAGAAATACCATTTAAGAAATTTAATCAAACTTTTTTAGTAATTAAAAATAATTCGTTATTTACTACTGCCAAATGTATTTTGATTTTTAATGACCTTGCTCAAATATTAAAGTTCTCCAAAAAGTTTGTCACTGCTAAAAAAAAAATTCGTATATTATACGTGTATTTTTAAATCAAGTGTATTTTGCTTACTTATGTGCGTTATTATTGTTGACAAATATGTACTTTTTAAAAGGAATTTTCTGCAAAAAATGAAAGGTGGCATCAGTAAAGCGCGTGAACTGATTGGCTGGTAATATGTAATTTCTTTTATTACCTGATTGTGACGTCGCATGAATTTATGAACTGATTAGTTGGAAACACATAATGGGCTAAATGCATGTGACGTCATAGTCACATGATAATGATAAATACGTGTTTTTAGCCAATCATTTCAAAAACTTATGTGACGTCACAATCAGATGATAAAAGAAATTACGTGTTTCCAGCCAATCTGTTCACGCGCTTCGTTGTTGCCAATCTATGCTTTGTGCAGAAACTTTCTCTTTAAAAGTATATATTTGTCACTTTATTTAAAAGTACAAGCATAAAATAAGAAAAAAAAATTTTAAATATTAAAATCTTAATGAAATATTTTTATAACACTTGAACATCTTTACCCAATTATGATATTTAAAACTTTTACCTGAGTTTTACGAATAGAATAACAAATACAAGTTAGTTTAATGATAGTTTTGAATTCCATGGAGTTCACGTGTTTCTTTTTATCATGTGACTGCCATGAATTTAGTGCATTGCAGTTATCATGTGATTGGGACGTCACATGAATTTAGTCCACCGCTTATCAGTATTCTCGTGAATTTAAATTTAAAACATAACAGAAAATGACTAAATAACTTTTTTCGCATTTCCCGTCAAACTATTTAAAAATAAAAATAGGGGATGAGTTTCTTCTAAAGTGAAATATGTGTTTCTTTTTTCTTTTTTTTTTTTTCCTTCCTATATTTTACATCACACTTTTTCATCTTTATCTAAATTTTGCCGGAAATTGTCAAAACTAACGATTTAATAACAGATAAAGAAGATTTATAGGCTTAACAGATATTTCTCTCAAGAAACGAAGTTGTACTCATACCTACCCGCGCGTGGCTAATTCTTTGTTTACATACGGTATTAACAAGAGATTTAATAGTAAATAATACGCTCCAATTTTACGGATGTTGACCAACACAAATGCCCACACTCTTTCTTTCACTGACGAAATAAAAAATAATAATCTTTTTAGCTAATTTTGTGTTCTCTTCCATTATGGCATTATGTGTTTTGCTTTTTTTTTCATGCATTTCAACAGAATTGTTCTTCACTATAAAAAAAATTGAGGAAAATTGTATAATCACATATAATTCTTACAATATTAAAAATAGATACATTTAAACTGGTTTGCCCGTACACCTTATGGGCTACCGAAAGCTTGCCACAACCGATTTGCCCGTACGCTATACGGGAACAACTATTTTCTTCTTTCTGTCTTTGATTTCCACATATTTTTAATTCTTATGGTGAGATTATTAGTGTTTTTGTGTGAGGGTAGTTTGTCAATTGTACTGAAATACTTCTGATTCGGGATTTTCTTTGTTGTGAAGGCAGAAATTAAGATTCTTGAAAATATTTAATAAAGAACAGGGATTGGCAAGGCAATATGCAACTTGTCGCTCGAGAAGAAATGAAAATGGAAAAATGTTCCAAAAAAGTCAATATTATCTCTGTCCTCTTTGTCCCCGTTGCAATATAAGACTGAGTATTACACCCTGCTTCGAATTGTGTGTGCATATATATATATATATATATATATGCATTCACACACAAAATCCTCAATTAATGATATATGATTTTCCTGTGTTTTATTGAAATATGATAGTTTTTTGAGCATTTCCTAAAGTTATTCAAGAAAATAAAGTGTACCAGTATTGCAGAACTAGCTTCCTACGCTTTTTTTGATGACCACAGGTTGTTCTAAACTTTAATACTACATTTTTAAAAGTTTTAGAAAGCACTTATTATGAACTTCTTCAAAGGAATTTTATTCGAAGAATGAAGTCTCGGAGAAGAGTGGGCTTAAACATATAATGCATTTCAACCCTTTTAAGACTAAGGGAAACTTTTTCGACACTGTAAAACTGTTATTGTTGTATTTAACTATAACTTTATCACAGCATTTTTTCTATAGAATGTCAAAATAGAGAGAGAACGTATGCCGAACATAAACGGGGACGTTTTGGAAGGGGGATGTCAAAATAATTGACGCCCAAAAAATATTCGTAAACTGTATTCCCTTATTCTTATTACTTATTTAAGTTTATTGCGTCGTGAAGCAATATATTATTGTGTTTTCTCACACATTTCATTTTATTAGGTAAGTATAATTTTGTACAATAACAAAGTATATTTGAACTAATGTAGGTAAATGGCTGATAATTGATCAAAATCTCTTTTCCATCAAATGGGCTGTACTTGATAGTCTAGCCCAGCGATATTCAGTCTGCGGCCCTCCGAGCCTTCTTAAGGGCCCCAGTCATGACCCATTGCTCTGAGAAATTCATATATTTATGAAAATTTGGTGGGAAATTCTTTGTTAAAAAATCGAATACATCAATTTTGCTTTTGGCTGTCGATGTCGTATGGGCGCGAATTGATAATTTTTTTTATATTTTTTGATATTTTGACAATTTGATAATTTGAATTTTGATATTTTTTTTCTGATTAGTGATCATAAACAAAAGTGGAGTAACGACCATTTTATGAAGGGAACTAATTTTTAACTATCTTTCATATCTTGCAAGCGAAAAATATTCCAAGAAAATAGATTGTTTCAAGACGATTAAGAAGTTGACTATTTTGTAGTGCAAAACAAGCATGGTTCAGTAATTGTTTGATTTGTCACGAAATGTATTTAAAAAAAATACCAATAAACAGGAATCGTTCAATGACACTTTTCCTCGAAGATCTCTTTCAAGAGATGATAGATAGGCTTTCTTGAATAATTTTTACAGCAACAAAAAAGTGTTTTGTCAGTGGTAATGTCACACCGATAGCAAAGGCACCCTTTGAAATTTGTTATATCAAACCGTTTGCAAATGCAGAAATTGTGAAAGAGTGATTCTTAAATGCTTCCAATTCAGAAAAAATTCAGTGACAAAAATAAAAATATATCAAAAATAATAATTAAAACAGCAAAATAGGAGTTTTAATATTTTGATCAATTTCGATATTTGAAATTTTCTATATTATCTTGGTCTTAAAGCCTCCCCCCCTCCATTAATCCTCATGTTGCTGCCAGCATGAAAAAGCCATCATATGTATGCGGCCTGTGTGAAATAGCCATCATACGTATGCGGCCCGCGTAAAATAGCCATCATATGTATGCGGCCCGCGTGGATTAGCTAACATATGTATGCGTCCCGGCAGAAAAAAAAGTTGAGTACCCCCGGTCTAGTTTTTGCAGACACTGCAATTCCTTAAATGTGAGAGCCATTTTATTGGCGACACCATCTAGCGGCAGCTCTCGTTACCAAATTTTTGACGCTTGAAATTATTCAATTCAAGCTCTCGTCGGAGGCTAAATATTATCGTGATTTAATTTTGCCTACTAGAGCCAAATATTGATCCACACTGACTTTTTATTTCAATGTGTTGCCTCAAATTAAATTCACACATTGATAAAAATAAATAAATAAATAAAACTACACAGCGTTATACCTTTTTCTTAGGATTTTTTATTTTAGGTCTAAACAAACTTAAATAAACAGTTACATATACTAACAGTTACTTTTAGTAACCTTACGATCCTGCACGGGTAAATAAAAAATTTAGTACATTATTATTATGCTAAATTTTACAAATCCTTTCTAAAATGAAATTCATTTTGCTGATAGTTTCTAAGAGAAACCAAAATTGAAAAGTTAGAAAATATGCATCATACTAAACAGCTTAATAAAATTTCTTTTACAAGATACAAAACTTTCTTTCTGTAGAAGATTCCAGTAATAAACAAGCGTTTTTTAAGTTGATTTCTTCACAAAATTTGATATCCTAAATGAATATATTCCTTTTGGTATTCAACTACGTTAAAAACTTGAATTTGGGGGAAAATATGGAATTTCAATTTACATAAAGTTTGGTAGAAATGTTTTTTCGTAATGTTCTTGAGGCCCTGAACCAGAATTTTTTAAATACATAATTTAGAAGTGTATTTACACATATTTTAATGTATCAGAGTAAAGAAATTTAAACAGAAAACTTGACTATTGTTCGATTGATTATAACTCTAAAATAATGGGAATTCTTCAAACATTCTAGTTCTAGATTTGAAGAGGGTCTTAGCTATATATAGTACAGGCGCTATAGGGCTAGCAGTTTTGCCGCCCGACAAAAATGGAAAATGCCGCCATCTCTCCAAAACAAAAAATTATATTTAAAAAAGATAAATCGTTCACACCGATACCCACCGAAAAAAACTTGAGTAATTCTTGCAAACAAAAAGATAGCATAACAATATTATGTATAATTTTAAGTTTGTGAGCGCGACCTATTTGGCACCGCTCCTTCACCGTCTTGCCTACCTAAAGGTGTGTGGGGGGCACAAGCATCACCAACAACCTCCATAATAACTATTATTTTATTACTCTTCAAACACACTTAATCAATCACAAGTGAAACTACAAAAGGAAACCCTAGGAGTGATATATAAAGCGAGCAATCTATTCTCAATGAATAACTCTAAGTAAACACGACTAAGTGAACGAGACAAAGGGAACAAGCGCCAGTGATCCGATTACTAAATCTAATTCAGTCTATCTTAGATCCTTAAGCTAATAATTTAATACTTTAGCAACTCCTTCCTTAACTCGCGCTATGTTTGTGAAATACTCAATGAAATATCCTAATATTCTCACTTACGTATCACCGCAACAGCTCTCCTTCTCTATTATATCTACAAAACATATAGACTTTATATAGTCAAACTAATTTAAATATCAGGGTTTCTACTTGAAAGGCTGTGAATTAATGCGAATGCTGGCCCCAAAGTTTCCCCAAGAGATTAGTGAAATAATGACGCGATATAGATTCGTCACATGTCAAGTACAAAACAATTCGAAATTAAGGACATAATTACCTGTTGTTATTTAAAACGAGTAAAATGAAAGAGAAGATATCGTCCATTTCAGCATGCCAATTTCTTCTAAAAAGTCTACTGATGGTGGGGATCACAAACGTTTATTTTAGCTAATAGTAACTACTCAAGACTAAAATAAAAATTCTCTTGTGCCTTTCTCCAAAAACCTCTTATTGCCTCGTCCCTTTTGGATAGTTGACACCGGGTGTCGTATGGGTGAAAGGAATGTCCGTTGTGACCATATTCCGGATGGGGAGAAAATTACTTGTGAAAAATGTGTATAAACTTATCAAATTTCATGATGGAACATGTACTCCCGCTCGAACATTTAAGTTTCAACTTAAAAGAAAACTGACATTAAACATAAGAGTACAAAATAAGGAAGTAAGATACGTTAAATGAAACACCGAATTTACACCCAATAAAATTAGAGAAAATACATCAAACTTTTTGCGACAAAAAAATATATATTTTTTCAAATTCGAACCAAATGCCGCTCTTAGAGTTTGTCGCCCCGGGCAGGGGTCCGGTTTGTTCAGGCCTAGAGCTGCCCCTGATAGGTAAAATATTATTACTATAAAACGTTTTTTTACAAAAGAAGAATATTTTAAAACATGTTATTTTTTCAATAGTTGCAAAAAAAAATGTATTTAAAAGAATATTTATAAGAACTAAGGAGGGTACTCCCTGTTCCCCTGACAGTGGACCCACCCCATTGTACAAATTATACAACTGTCCATATTCATTTCTCACTATTTTCTGGCAGTTCGACTTCTTTTAATGTAAGACCTTCAGATTCCAAAAAAATCCTAATAATTCATAATGCAGTCGTTCCATTATAATCTTCGGATAATTTTTCTTTGATGTGTTCCCACATAAGAAAAGCATCATTGTCTACAATTATTGAAAGGTTTTCAAAAAGACTTTATTACAGCATCACGAAAAACTTTTCGAATATTTTTGAGAGAGATTATTTTTAAAACAATTTTATACGTATATTTTTATTCAGATTATCTTAAACGTAAAAAGAAAATTATTGATTCATACATTTTTTCCAAATTCACAGTTCTGAACGTAGTCTGATAATAAATTAAAAACAAATTATTTTTAAATAACATTTTAAAAAAAGAATCATTTCAGATCGCTAGTGTGTTCCATATATAAAATAATTTAATATTTTATGAAATAATTTCCCAATGTCCACTGAGTTTTTTTAGGAATTATTTTAATTATAAAAACTTACAGAAAGAGTAAGAGATTAAGATTTTTATTTATTTTAGTTGTTTCTGTTTATGTGTCCAAGAAGGACTGTGGTAGCTAAAAATGTCTTACGTCGTTATTTCTACACCACCCTTTTTCTTATGAATAATATATTAACAAATGTCATGCGCAATGAAAGGCTATTTTGCATCTGATGGATATCCCTTTTAACTGAATTACTTTAACAGTTTTATTGTATTAATTTGTAATGGCTATTTCATTAAAATAATAATCGAACTAAAGATAGTTCAAAGCAAAGTAATTGTTTTGAGAAAAAGCAAACTAAAATTTAGAACAGAGGTGCGCAAAATTTTTGTCTTATATATAACCCTTGTCGTATTTTTCAATATTTTACCTAATATTGAATTCTTGCAAATTCATCAACTTAAATATCTTTTTGATAGCTGGTACTACTACTTACTTTAAAAGAATTAAATTTCTAACTATAGTGAAGTATAGCATTTAAAACTTAAGAAGCTTATATTGATGAATTAAATTAAAATATTAAAATTAATTAATTAAATACATAAAACAACCGCTACATAAAATAACTAAACAACAAACAAATATTTTTAATGAGAGGAATGAAACTCTGGTGCTTCAATAACAAATTTTCAATAATTAATACATCAATCTAGTCAGGTTTAACTCTAAATCTCCGTATTTAGTTAGTGTCCAGTTCGCCCCTTCCCCTCCTTTTTATGTTTTGGAGATTGGCAAACTCACTGTAACTCCCTGTCACTAGGAAAAGCAATTAAAAACCTTCTCACACTATTCCATAATTCGCGACAAATAACAGGTATATCATTTTAAAGCCAAAATTGCAGACATCTGTTTCTAAACTTTAGTTTAAGATCGTTAGAACCTATTCCGATCATTTCCTATCGTAATATGATTTTTTTTCTATGTGACTATATGAATTCATTGTCTACTCTGCGGTATTACTATAAAAAAGCAATCTCAAACCTAGTTTCAAAATTCGAGTAAAGGCTATTTAAATGTTGAATATTGGTTAAAATGTCCTGACAGAGAGATTGTCTGTGACAAATTGAGAAAACTCACGACGTCCAAAATATTATACTTCTTTAATTTAATTCTGAAAAGAAATTCTGAAAGAGTCCTTGTTTTAATAAAATTTATGCTTTTACCTAGTAACCACAAATTAACCTCACTTAATTTAGTAAATACATCTGTTAAATTGGTAAAATCTGGTTCCCACTAGATCAAATTTTTTTTTAAGATTAAAATCACCATCTGGTTTATTGAGAGCCACTATTATAGACCCCCATTCACACCTCATGGACCCCCAAATTATTTTTTCGCAGGAGTAGACTCCTTGCAGGTTGTCATAGACCCTGGGGATCTTTATAGACCACTTAAGGAATCACTGATTTAGACAGTGGCGTAACGTACACCCCGCATTGTGGGGGGCCTAGGGTTCTAGGGGGCCCAAAGCCTGACTGCCGCCAAGTACCTGAACTTTATAAAATCCAACTTGGAGGCCCAAAACTTAACTTTGCAGGGGGCCCCAAATATCCTCCGTTACGCCATTGGATTTAGAATATAAAAATTCGATAACTATTATATTCTCTATTATTTAATAATATTGTAATTTTAAGTACGTTAGTAATTCTTATCAGTCCTTAATATTGAAACTTGGGAATTTAATTGGCAATATTGGTAATGAATCTAGCAATTCATGCAACAATTTATCTTTGTGAGAATAATTTTTTTTACAGTTGTATCCATTGAATTAGAATAAACAAATAAA
>BMAO01017420.1:0-22440 GCA_019973975.1 Trichonephila clavata
GTTAATTTCAATTTTCCATGCATACATTATACTTAGGGAAACTGTGTCCACTCCAAAATCTTTCCATGATGCTTTGTGTCTTTGCTACATGGCATTTAAAAGTAATTATTTAGTTTATTGCAACCTGAATAATCAGACACTGGGTTTGAAAAATTCATATACCGTGTAAATGTTTTCCCCATAATATTTTTAAATTTAAAAATTTAAATGAACATTTATATAATTTAATAATATATTAATTCTGAACAAATTCGAAATTTAAATGAATGTTCATTCATATTTAATTTTGGAAAAAATACTTTTGATTTTTCAAAAATCAAATATGTAAACGTATCAGTCAGAAACTAATTGAAAAAGGAAATCAGCTTTTAACTATATCTAACTTTGAATCAGTGCATAATAAAATGTGGAAAAATTGTAAAACTATTTTTAAGGGAAATAAGTGAGAGTTTGTAGGATGGTGTGGAAGTTACTTGTTGCCTTAAGCATAAAGAAAAAGATCTATAATTAATTTACATCATTGTTAGTCAAAAGGAATTTATTTTGCAAGTGTACAAGTATTTTAGTTTTCAAGTATTTTAGAATTACAGCTAAATATGAACTTACTAAAAATTTAAATAGTTGACGTTATAATTTTGATCTGTAGAAATTCAGTGATAGCATTATAATTTCCCAATTTGTATGGTTTTTTATTACAGTGGAGTAACTTAATTGATCAAGAACATGACATTGCTAAGAAAATTAGTTCATCAGTTACTTGCAGTAAGCTCGTTACGCACACTTATTACAGTGCTATTCAAAATTTCTTGCACCTTCAAAATCCGTTATCGTGAAATTAGTAGAAGGAAAAGGCGGTTGCTTGTTAATTTAGTTTGAGCCTCAACGTCCATTTGAAATAAAGCTGAGCTTAATGAAATGTAATGTCATCTGAATTAATAAGATCAGTAGGGAAGGGTAAATAGTAAAAAGTACGGCTCTCATGGACAGTAAAGATTGTAGCATAGTATAAAAGAGAGGAGGGGTAATTCAATCCCTGTAAATGTTTTCTAAGTAGCCCGTTTGCCAAGTTGCAATGATTGTGAACTTACGACAGTAATTTCTTATGTCTTGTGGTCTCAAGTTGTTACTAAAGCTCTATAATATACAAGTTGATTCTAAAATGATGGAAAACTGTGAGGAGTGCAAACAAACAAACAATTTTTGTTTTGAAATATATGGGTGGAAGAGCTAAGTTGAAGTACAAACTGAAAAAATAACACATTAACGGACAAATTAAACGTTCATTCGCAGCATACTTAAAGAGAAATTCCGTACAGAAAATGTTAAAAAGTTTTAGAAACTTCATCCACCAATGGTCCAACAAAAAACTCCCAAAACAGTTAGTTCACTGACATGTAGATGACATACTACAGCCCTTAAAATTGTGACAGGTGTTTCGTCCACATGGTTCAATATGACTACTTTCAGGTGTGTTTGTCGTACAGTCCTTGATCTACCTCTACCATCCACTGGCGATACATTAACTATTTTTATGCAGTTATCGATGTAATCGCTGAAACATTTTGTGGTTTAGCATGGATCTACTTAAAAAGCGTTTCTAATACATCTGTAGCGCTACTCTGTAATAAACATTATCAGCATCGTACATTATGTGCATGTCTGCTTTTTCACTATTTGTAAAATTACCCATAACGAGCGAAAGCGCAAATGCCGATTTTGATTGTGCAGTAGATCACTGGCACCCCTTTTTGCTGTCTTCACCTATCATCAATATTATCAGCCAATCACGCCATAAAAGTTGCCAAGCATGCATGAAGGTTGGTGGATGCAATTTCTAAATCTGTTTTAACATTTTTTTTATCGGAATCACTCGTTGAGAATGCTTCTAACGAACATTTTCTGTTTCAGTTACTAAGTTATTTTTTCTGTTTGTGTCTCACAACACGGGACTTCTGCCATATATTCGAACAAAAACTGTTTTTTAGTGAACTCTCAAAATTTATCCATGACTTTGGAATCACCCTGTATATAAATATGAAATGAAAAACAATAAATTTGTAGAACTAAGCATCATAACTTTAGCATGGCAAAGAAGTTTAGTAAGTGTGGTGCTATTTCACTAATCACTTCACCTTATCACTTAACTGCAGTTTCAAAATTTCGAAGTTTGTAGCCAAAAGCCCTCGTTTTGTTTTGGAGTAAAACATAAATAAGCAATATATGAATCATTCTGCACTTTTGAAAGATAATTGTAACTCGGATTTTAATATGTCATCTTTTCAATTTGTTTTCTATGTGTGTACTTATTTTCGCCACTCTACATTCTATTTTTGAAAATAAGTCTCTATATCAGCGTTTCTCAAAATGTGGGGCGCACCCTAAGAGGGTATGAAAACTCTACGAGGGAGGCGAGCCTATTGAGCAGTTCAAAACAAAAGATTATTAAAAAACTATTAATTTACAGAATTAAACAAACAAAATACATTACGCATAATAAAAAAAATTTACATTTACATTGATATAGTACACTTATTAATATATCAGTACTGAACAATGTATTGTTTTATAATTAATTTAACAATACAAATTAAGAACAAGTTTTATAATTATCAGTGACCCCATGGGCTTGTCATATATAAAACTTTTACAAAAATTAACACTTATCTTGATATAATTTGGACGGTTCATAATTAATCCCTTAACTGACGATTAAAATGTAGGTGATTCACTCCCCAATGCCTCCGTTTTTCACGCAGGTGCACGTATGTGATGTATTGGAAGAGAGGAGGGGAAGGAAAAAATTAAAATCCTATGATATAAGTAAATTCTTCCCAAGCACTGTCAAAATATTTTTATTGCATTCCAAAGTCTTCGGAATAATTTTATGGATAGCTGTGCACAGAAATGATCGTACATCGGGCAGACGTATATATACGTCTACGTATGAAATGCACCGATTGATTGAGACGTATATATCTGCTGGTGGCACATAAGAGGTTAAAGTAGTATTGTTGCTTTAGTGTGAAGGTATAGTTTTATTGAATTCAATGCATTGTTATTTGTGTGAAGATGGAGGGGGGGGGGTGATGCGGTGAACATTAGGATTGAATATTGGGTTGCAAATATTGAAAGTGTGGGAAGCACTGCTCTATGTAGAGGTTACGAATTAACCACCTGGTAAAAGATGGCTGTCTAAGCAATGCGTTACCATATGGAATGAAAGATTGAATGATGAAAAAGATAAGCACAAAAAAGAGAGGAAGAAAGAGGAAAGGGTAGAAATAAGTAAGCCTTCATTGAGTCTCTCCTGAATAATTTATGTTTTTCTAAATCTCGAAGCTTACATCCTATTCAATTTCTTCTTTCGTTTTTATTTTCACAATTCAGAGAAGTCAGAGGAAAAGACAGAAAGAAAAGATGACAGGAAGAATGTGTGCAAAAATTGCGCTACCATTCTTTTCTATTCCTCCCGATCGAATGCAGTTATTAAAATAAAAAGGAACACAGAAAAAGAAAGAAAAACGTTGCGGAAAACAACAATAGAAAAAAAGTTGAAATAATAAAGCTCTTCTGATGTGGTGAAGGACAATGAAGACCTACTCCTCGCTAGAGGAGGGGAAGAAAGAAGTACGAGTCAAAGGTAAAAGAAGAATAAATTTTTTTAAAATGCTTCCCTCGTCTAGTTATTTTCGCGACAGCAGCTGTCCCATGCCGGATTCCCGGACTTCATCAAATAAAGATTTCCCGGATCGATCTCTTAATTCTGTCTGTCAAGAAATTCTATCTGCTCACCTTTCCCAATTCTTCGGACGTCATCAAATCAGCAGAGACAAACAATTCAACTCGGTTCGGGGAAAAGGAAGAATGGGAGTTCGAAATCTCGAATTTCAGTGATGAAAGAAGAAAATACAAATAACTTACTTTAGAGATTTCCTTTACTGTAGTAGACATTTCTAAATATTTCACTTTATTCCTCTTACAGTTTCTCTGGATAGAATTCGTACTTAGACGAAATTATTATATATTATGGGGATACATGATTTAAGCACATATTTCAACAGTTTTAAAGTATTTTTTTATAATAATAAATAGGAAAAGCATTTAATCGTTATTTACAATTTTATACAAACATCATGTTAATAATGTTTCATTGCTTAAAGTCTTGTATAATCAGAGAGTTCTTAAAATTTCTGCTGCAAAAAAAATCCTGATTGAATAGTATATATTTAGTTATAATAATTTTTAAGTTTCTTTTATAATTAAATGAATATTTATTTTTTCTTAAAATATATCTACTTATTTCAAAAAGATTTTATTAACGAAATTCGGTGTTTGTTGTACCACAATGCACTTAGCTACACTCTCTCAATATTATTCAACAATTTTTCACGAAAAAAAATGCAGTTGTTTTTGTTGCTGATACACCTGTCTGACGTAGTCTGATCGAGGCCATGAAATTCTTCATGCATCGGGCTAGATTGTAAGCCTGTCGTTAGCCGTAGCTTTTAGCACCATGCATGTGACAGTAGATGTGGCTCGATTCCACCCAATTTTGAGGAAGAACACCTAGGAGTGGTCAGGACTCCCACCTCTCTTTTCTTCCACCAACCTCACGAGAGGACTTGCGGCTCAACGGCTATTTAGAGTACCCCCATGCTGAGAAGGCGCTATGCATTTACAAACGTCCATGCCTTCTCCGGGATTCGAACCTGACCTACGGCACAGCAGTCAACGTCGCTAACCACTATACTGAAGGGGCGACACGAAAAAAAATGTTTGAATGTTGAACCATCTGCTGTATTAAACAGATTTAGCACCTTATAAATACTCCTTATTCTCAAAACTTAAAGTTAAAATGTTTTATTTTGAGGATATTTAAATCAGGTGGCGCCTCGTCGCTTGATCATGGTTCAAAATTACGAGGTCCATCGCCAAAAGCCTCGTGTAGTGCGACAGAAATATTCAATCAGTCAATCTTGTAATTTCAATCAGTGTCAGGGACAATAGATGAGCTGACATTCTTTTTCCAAATTTCCACACTACGCGAACGTGAGGGTTTGGAAATCAGCAGATTTAACGAACAGAAAATCCTCACATGTCAGACCTTTAATGGCACCTTGATTCCAAGCTATAACACGACTACTCGACCTATAACTTGATTAATTATCTAACACGTCCGAATTCAAATTGAGGACACAAACCTTTTGTTTTCTCCAATCAAAAGTTTTTGTAATATTTTACACAAAAACAGCTTGTAAGGCGAAGCTTTACTTTTTAAACATAACAAATACCACAGTTAATAAAATGCATATCACTTTGCTCTTTCAAAAAATAACTCTTGTCGTTACATGAAATTATTTGATTACCATGAAATGATACACATCCTGAAGCCGACCTTGAATGAATTCTCTACATATTTCTTTATACGTCTTCTTCTAAGAGAAGCCCCAGGAGAGATAGGACCTCTTATTATGGTCACTTTATGAAGCACCTCCCGGATTGTGTTTCAATTAATGCAACATAGAGTAGAGAGAGAGAAACCAAAATCTATCAGCCGTATTTTTTTATAAAACCGATTGCAATACATAAAATTAGAATGATATTCTATGCAATGAATTTTATTGTAGAGATAATATTTTTAGGCGAGATTAATACTTCTTCTATTAATGAAAAATATTTTAGGTTTGCTACATATTTTTTAAAATAATGTGTTAAGGCATTGCTTCTCAAACTTTCAATATTGGCGAACCAATTTTCAATCATAATTTTCATTGCACCCCACCCTTCATACAACAAAAATGCAATAATTATGTACTTTGATGCTAAAATTTCAATACGATTTCTATTATAAACCATACAAATTATTATGGTAAGAATTTAATTTTTTACGTTACTTTTAAGTAATACACATATTTTAAGTACGTTATTTCTCAGTAAATAGATATTTTAAGTGTTAAATTTAAATAATGAATACTTTAATATTATCTGCAAAGAATTTGTTTTGAGTAATAGGTATTTTCAAAAGGTTACTTTTAATTAACACATATTTTAAACAGTTACTTTTGTGAGTAACAGATATTTCAAAAAACTTACTTTGAAGTACTAATATAAGCATTACGCTACTTTTTCTTTCTAATTTCCTGCATTGGAAACGAAAGAATTTCGTATACTATTACCATTTCCAATGTTTTAACTTTGTGAAACTTGATTTTTTGCGATTGGTTTTGAAGACTTAATATAAATCTCAGCTAAATATAGAAAAATCACTTATATATATAAAGAGAGAGTGTGTCAATTTCTAATATTAAATCGTTTTCTTTGAAAAGCTTTGCTATTCAAGACAAGCAGGCTCATGGGAGTCGCTAGTAACTATTAAATTTATTCTTAATTAAGTATTGTTAAATTAGTTATCAAATACTTTGTGCAGTACTGAAATATTTATGATTATATATATTATGTAAATGTATATTTTATATATTTTTTATTACATCATAATGTATTTTGTTTTCCTTTCTTTTAGTAAATTAATTATTTGAATCTTATATCTTTGATTTTTTTTGTATGTCGCCCCCCCTCACGCAAGGTTATCGCTCACGCTTTAGGGGGTGGCACCCCTCACATTTTGTGAATCACTGCGTTAAGGTAATTAAAAGCAGTTGATCTGTTTTGCAAGTCTTACTCATCGCATTATGCATTATATTCTTCCAAAACATTTAAAGTTCTATACTTTTTTAACGAAAAATACTTGTATATACAAGGTATTATCCTAAGAAAGTTATGGACAGAGCTATTTTAAAGTTTATATTCTTCTAACTATGCCTGATTTAAAAGGTTGGAGAGTATAGCTCTTATGAAAAGATTCCGTATAAACAATAATTTTTCCCATATCATTCATGTTTAGTAAAATATATAATTTAAATTTTTGCCTGGTCATTCTGAATAGAGTAAAAGTCATGTCTTTATAACATAAAAATGTCTTCTCTCTTGTAAGCATTGTAAACATACCACATGTTTTGTCAGGCTACCCAAATGGCATTTTTTCTTTCTATTTTTAACTTTTTACCATATTTTATGGCACTTTAGGATTTTTATTTGGCTACTTGCAGCTAGCTCTCCCAGTCACAATATTGCAATGGAACAGACGTTTGGCAATATATTTGAAACAGACTATAGAGTAAATGTCAAAAATAGGAACCTTTAGTAAACACCTGGTAGAATGAAGTGTTCATTACAGATGGCTGAGGTTTTGGGTCTCATTCTGTCTAATAACATCTTGTAGTTGCGCCAATGCACGTTGAACTAAATGTGACCCTTTCGATTACCCATTTGACATTATAAAGATATAGAACATTTGGAATCATTCGGAAGGTTTCTGGTCGAATTTGTCATTTAATTGTGGTTCAAAATAACGAGGTTTATTGTCTGCGTTTAGTGATCTATAAGTTTGGATTAACTAATGAAGATTTGGAGCAAACAGGGATTAGAGCTTTTAAATTAATATCCTAGGAGGACATCTCCAACAAGTTTTATGGAAAATATGTCCAAGTGGCACTTTAGTTATACCTTATTACAAACACTACAATTTTTTTGATTAAAGTTTAAGTAGAAAGTTTAGCATTTTTTTACGTAGCATTTGAATTGGCTTAAAATTTAACAAGAGAGGTTTGGGATCGTTACATATAGAGATTCTATAGCGGGTAGTAGCTTGGACAATATATTACAACAGATATTAGGTACAGAAACCATTTTGTAAAAATTCCACAAAAAATACTCCAAAATGTTTTTGATTATACTAATATATTTTTGAATTAAATACAATCTAGAATGTAAACTAACTAATATTGGACATTTAAAAAAAGCTAACATAAGCTTAAGTAAAGTTTTGGAGCTGAAGGTGGTAGTGAAGGCTTAGAGAAACATATAACATTTAAAAAGCATTTGTTATTTTGTCCCTTAAGTGGTACCATAAAGTTATTTAAAATTTATTTGAAATATCAATAATCTCTTTATAAAGTGTAATAGAGCTGTAATGATCACACTAGTAAAAGGTAATTTAATATAGGAAATAAAATGAAAAATGGTGGATTGATTAGTTCGCCAAAAACAGGCAATCAAAAATGTTATACAAATACCCATACGCCACAATGTAATGATAGAATGCGTTCTCTGTTAAGTTGAGAAGACGGAATACAACTCCATTTAATTATCAAGTAAAATCCTTGGAAATCGCGTTGTAGTTTCTGCGTCTTAATTGCTTTAAATCGATATCCTTCTCTATAAGCATTTCATTTTGAGAGAGAAGACTAGATTAGATCTAATCCCCAGCAAATGGACTCCTTCTAGTTCAATAACTATGCTCGGTATTAATTGATGCCAGTTACGAAACCGAAACAAGTGTTGGTACGAGTGAAAATCTTCCTTCACATACGTATTTCTCATTTTCAAATTAATTAAATAAGAATAACAATTTCTGTTTTTAAATCGTATTGTGTAATTAATAACTTTTTATCGATAGTTAATTTCCTATTTTAATAAGTTTCTACGTATATTGGGATAGAGTTCGTACCGTATTTAAATATTATATTTACATCCATCATGGGTAATAAAAGGAAGAAAAAGGTCTTTCTTCTTATAGAATTATATGAAATTTATGAATGCTGTTAAGAAAAATATTTAACTCCTTTTTCAATTCTACAAACAACACTGAGTGAGTTTTTTGTATAATTTATCAAATAAAAACCAGTACTACGAGTATAAGCATATTTTTGCATTGAAATATTTTTATTCTTAAATAAAAATTTAGATTCTAGAGATAAAAAGGAGCTTTTCATGCTTTTGCATGAACAAAAATAATATTTTGCTCTTTTTCTCTCTGGGATAGATGAAAATCCTTACACTCCCTTGGATACGAATACATATAGACATGCAGTAGATTTATAATATTTTTTCATTTAATAAATGTAAACAATAACCATACACGTGACCGAATTCTGTAATCGAGTCTTAACGAAACTTAATAATAATTTTCTTGTGATTTTTAAATGAAATGTTTCCTTATACTAGACTTGAATGTGCACTATTAATATATTAAAGTGCATTCATTCATAAATTTTTTATTAAATGATCCACAACAATCAATCCATGATTTTTTCCATGTACTCTTAAATAATTTAAGATACGTCAAGTAACACTTTCCTATATATCATCTATACTTCCACTTATTTGCATACATCGCAATTTCTCATATCATATAATGCCATAAATAACCAAGATGTTAGTTAAGGAAAATGTGAGTGAAATCTGTAGAATCTTTTTTCATAAATATTTTTTTCATGAGTATATTTTAATTTAACATTTACACGATTATATATTTTATAGTTTATGTTTTGAAATCATGAAGCGTATTAAATTGCATTATTTTCCATTTACAACAGTTTTATTTAGACCACTATTATCCTCATTCATTAGATAGTTAAAATTGAAATATCATTTATTATATCTAATCAAGCTACATGCATAAATGGTACATAACTGTAGCAACGTCATCAGTATTACTTGGTAAACATGGTTTTCGGACCATGAAACTTATATTGAGTTTCGAACGTAATTTTTCACGCTGAGTTCTATTCAGTAATCGCGGAGGTATCTGTCCCCAATAAATTGTGTACAATTATATTTTTTAAATTATTGTATCTTGGAATTTTTAAAGATTTATTCAAGAATAAATAATATATACAAAATAATATTTTTTAAATGATTTTATTTGATATATTTAATTATATGTGTATCGTATGGACATACAAAGACTACATAGCTTTACTTAGAATTTGGCTTTATGTGTTATCGACTGGCAATGAATGTAATGGTTCATTCGTCTGGAACCATGTCACGAAACGGAGGCAGACTGCTGCTCCATTTGTAACATGGAGCTGCTTCGCAATCTTAATCATGGCGCTTTGGTGGTGAAGGTATTGCATAGACATTTACTATTACTTACGTTGAAAATATTTTTTGTCCTCTGTTTCGTAAATTAGTTTATACAAGGTCTTCCTTTAATTATCTAGATGACTTTGTTATGTATATGCAATTTTACTTTTAATAAAGGGTGATATTGACTTCCCTTTTTAAAAAGTGTTATTAACTGTAATTTGACATAAAGCAAGCTTAGTTGCGCGGTAGTATCGGATCGTGGTTGCATGTCATGAGTTCGAGCCTAGCACCACTAAGACCCACCGTGTAGGGGAGCGATATACTTTAAATCTGTCGAGAGATAAAACGATCTCCCATGCATGTATTTAGGAGAGGGGTGCTAACTCAGTGTTGTCCTCATCACTTGACTATTTTTAAAATTACGAGGCTTCTCTGCCAAATGCTCTAGTTTAGTCGAACAGTGCGGCGTAAATGTTCACTCCCTCACTTGGCTGAAAAGCAAGGTATTAGCACTAGAACGTCTGGAATTTCAATTATCCTTAAATTTTCTCTGATGCCATTTCGACACAGTGAAATAAAACATATAAAATAATTGTAATGACTAAATAATTGCAGGATTTTTGTTCAATATTTAGTTTTCAGACTTTTTAATCAATTAATTTAATTATTTGCTCTAAAAAGCTGATCGCAATGGAAAAAGCCATTAGCTCATACCAAATTCATTGACAATGTTTTGCGAAGCTTGTTGGATCACTGCTTTATCACAAAATATTTCGAGTAGCAAAGCTGCCAGGAATATTACCATTATGTTGTAGCCATTCTGTGCTATCTCTAGCGATATATATATATCGGTAACCGAGAAAGTATGAAATGCCGGCATTCTATACAATGCCGGACGTTTTTAGGCAAAGTGTAAAATGTGAGATTTATTACATACTTTGCCTAGGCATTGTATAGAATGCCTAAATATATTTAGCAAAGTATGAAAAAGGTCATGTTAAGGATATTATATCAATGACTTATATTCCTAAAAGTGCAAATGTTATTCTAACAAAATAAGGAGACTGCCATTAAAAAAATTATTGTTAAATTGTGATTTCACATATACTTGTGTTAAAATTCATTCAGAAGTTCCAAGTTGATAGAAACCATCCTGTTTCTCACTCATTACAAGTGCCGATATATTGGCATTCGGAAAAAAATCCAAGTTTTGTACTACAATACCTTTTTTTAAATAAATTTCTGTTTTTTCTGGCAAGTTTCACGTAGGTGGATGCACAGTTCAATATCATAACGTGTAACATTTTTGTATTTGGTTAAAAGTTCTTTCAGAATTCTACCACATCTCCAGAATTCGGAATTTAATTTTTCTCTTGGCAAATTAAATTCCTAGAAAAAGTTCGCATAGTCAAACTGGGTGTCAAAATACGGCGGAAATTGTATCGCCTACATGATGCGCACTAAAAAAGGATACCAGCCCCTGGGGAATGTACTAGGTCTGAAAATGAAAAAATACCAATATATCTGCTGCCCCATTGGGTAAAAAAAATCAGTGATGTAATACTATATAGCAGTTCTTCGCAACAGTTTGTGACGGTGCTTACGCGTTTCACTAACCTTCTCTCATAAACTTTTAAATTGTATTTATTTTAACCAATCCCCGCTGAGAGCTGAAAGTGTGACTTATGCAAATAAGATAGTTTCGGGTTTAGCGAGTTCGAAAGAGATATAAAAGGAGAAATGAAATGAAGAGAAGAGGATGACTACGTGTTTTGATAGAGGAGTAAACTACGTGATTGATTAAGAAGTATTTCTAGGAGATTAGTTTAACTAAGTGAAGTTTGTTAGCGGAAGGAAGATTATTGAAAAAGATTCATCAATTCGGTTCGGACGTAAGTGAAGATATCCTGGATTGAAGCCACTTCATAAATTCTACAAGTATTCAAGTTTCCTTCTAAGGAGATATCAGGTCTATGATTTTTGTAGATTAGATTTAAATGCGTAGTTTGATTGTATGCGTTATTCCCCTGTGGTATCAGTTAGTATTCCGTCGTTCATAATTGAATTATGATCTCACTCCACTATAATTTGTTGTTCTTAAAGTTTGATTAATATTGTGTATTTCTATCATAAGGAAATAAAATAAATAACTGATTTATTATTTGCGTAGTCATTAATTATGAATCCGACATATCCAAATGTAGATAATGTGCAAAGGGGAATTAATAACCCTAGGGTAGTGAGAGACTACGACAAGTTTTTTCTTCCGGACCGGTCAACGTTTGATAATTTTACGGTGGCCCGCTGAGGTGGGACGTTGATAATTTATATTTTAAATTGTTTTGATTTTATTTAATTTAATTATATTTAAACATGCCTTCAGAGTAAAACTCATTTGTACCAAAAATAATTATAAAATGGTTTTACATAAAATATAAAGTGATTTCCGAGGAAAATTAGCACAAACACGAGAAAAATACACCCCATTAAATATAATGTAAATAATTTAATGCTCTTTAAGTGCCTGATACACTTTAATTCACGGTCCAAGGTTGGGACCACTGTTTTACGTACTGACGCCTTCTGTAACAGTTTAAATGCGTTTACTTTTATTTTCCACAAACATTGCATCATAGCTATTCAGCAAGCAATAGTCCCTGGTTCCTTCTTTGTAGTCATTTTAGCATTTTTTATATTAGTTCTTAACTTCTAGTAAGTAATTTTAGCTGAGAAAAAGTCTTTTTTTGAAGCATCAACTCGAATTTTGGACAACTAGCCGTTGAATAGTGTTTCATGTCTATTAACCATGGGTATGCAACCTTTTAGCTGTTGCGTGTCGAACTAATCTACCAATATGATTCAGCGAACCACACAGTAGAGCATTTTAAAGCAATTAAAAAAACTACAAATTTGTTGAATACTGCAAAGTGCCACTGAGAATTGTACCACATGCAGCACGTGTGACATAGGTTGCCGACCCCTACTATAGACCATGGCTCCTTCTCCAACACTAAAGCTTGCTCCTCCATTTTCAGGTAGCACAGGAAAAAACCAATTTTTTTGTTGAACAAATTTAAGTAAAATTGCGTATTTTGACATTGCCGTACAAACAGCAATGAACAACTAACAAATTCTGAGCCTGAGACACACATTAAAAGTTTTATGTCTTGCCAATTGACAATATTCGAACCGAATCTGAGATGTATTCCATACTTTGCCGGTTTCTCATTAGGCATTCTATAGAATGCCTAGGTGATGTGTGAAATAGGAATCATTTCATACATTGCCGGCTAGATTTAGGCATTGTATAGATGCCTACGCATTGTATAGAATTCCGGATTTCATACTTTGCCGGTAACATATATAGCAGAATTTACTGGAATATTATCAACTTTATCTGTACTTTCTTTAGATTATTCTTTCGTGAAGTTTTATGTCTTTATCGGAATCTAAATTAGAGCAAGACAGCTCCCCACCATCCGATTCATTCCCGATGCTCTCTCAACAAATTAGCTATTTCATCAGGGCTTAGACCTCCTCTACTAACCATCGTTTCAGGGAGTGTGCTCCACACAGGATTCGAAAATCGAGTTAAATTTATCTGCTCATAAAGACAAAACACTGGACACAACACTGAGTTATTTCCGCTGTGAAGGGCAAATAAATATTAGATATTACTTTCGGAAGTTTGTTTTACTGATGGTATCTGCTTAATGAACTATCTTTTGTTGAACGACAGCTATTTCTGATGAATAAATTGTCTTGGTGGCGAAACAACACCAGAGGACTTTCTAGGTATATTTAGTTGTAAAATCTTTCTAAGTTACTTAGAACCACAAAACTTTTTCAGTTGAATCACCATGGAAAATAATTAAAAGTCACGAAAAATGTTCAAATTTCATACAACAAGAGGAAAGGAGGACAAACTAAAGAGGATCCGGTGTCTAATCGACACCAACGGACGATCTAGTTTAAGATAATAATTGAGTTCGTACATGTTCCTCAGTATATGTAAGTTGTCTGACTGATCGGACTCGGGTTTCTAGGAACATGAGATTTGCTATAACATGGTGTAGCGTGAACCACAAGTTCAATCGTCGATCTGTTAATAGCGTATCACAAAGATAAAAGGAATAAATAGTAATTTCTCGAATATTGTTAAGTACTCATAGTGAAAAACATCTTTTAACAGAACTATGTAAAAGAGGATGAACTGAAAGATGAAGATATCAGTGTTCAAGCTAATGAACTAAAGAATTATATTTTTGGAACAGGTACATCTCTCCTGCAAACTAATTTTTTTATTTTAAAATGAATTAAATTATCTTCCTCATGACTTGAAACTGTGACACCTTTAGCCCGAAATTTCGATTTTTAGACAGAGAAAGGCTGGAATCTCCTACAAAAGGACACTAAAGTGCGTGTTTTTAGTGAACGCCAGGAGGAGTGTTTAGAGTTCATTTCTGTTGAAAATTATAAAGTGTATTGCAACAACTTTTGTTCTGTAATAAAGGCACTTGAACATGAACATAATTCAACCTTCTACTGACTTATTACTAGTTCTTTAAAAATCCTTTCCATACAGTTATCTTTTCACAGTGGGTTTTGTAAGCAACTTGAAGAAATTGTATGGAGATATAAAAAATTACTCTTAAAAGAATTTCATTAAAACAATTTTTGTTAGATAATGTGCTCCAACAATGTTGTAAGAGTAACCATGCTTCATGAAGGCGCGTTTAAGTATTCTATATAGCTGAATTACCTTTTCTCTTTAGAAATTTTTCAAAATATCTGGTCCTGAAATAATGTTCTTGCTGAAACTCAAAAGAACCTTAATATTCTTAAGGACACCGATATCAGTCTCTTTTACTTTACTTTACAAAGTATGAGATGGATATCTCAGTTATTTTTCCAAAATCATATTACCAGTAAAATACAAAAGAAAATGTTGCCACTCCTCGATATACTCAAACTGGTCACACTTGATTGACAATGCAATATTTTCCGATCATTCTGTAAAGATTATCTGCAAAACTTTTCTTCAAATTTTAAAGTCCCCAATTCCTTTCTGGTCATGGTAGTTTTAAAGTGTATCTCAACAGATTAAACCCTTCACCTTCCAAACTTTGAGACTGTAATGTTGGCGGTCTTAAAAGTATTGGAAATCAAATCATTTTTGCTGAAAAATAAAAAAAAGGAAATTAAATGATTGAAGGTTAAATAACGTTCATTTAAATTGAACTGGTACCTTAATTCGTTTTCCAGCTTGTTTCCAATAAATCTACTTTCAAATTGTTTTGCAAATTGTTTGATTGGATCTTGTCATTTTTTCCCCATTTTTCTAATATATTAACTTCATTTTTTTGTTTATGTAACTTTATTGCTCTGGTTTTGTAAATTATTTGTTCCGTAACTTTTGTTTGTTTTTGTCTTTCATTTGCCTTATTTTGTTTGTTATTCTTAATTCAAGTTCTGTGTATATTTATGGTACATGGAGTTATTTATTGTTTCAATAAAAAAGAAATGTGCCATATGAAACAGCATGGGACATAGGAAAGAATGAAAAAAATCAATTTACTCTAAAAAGCATTACCAACTGATGAGCAATAACAGTTGCGAAATAGTTACAGCAAATTACGGGGAACTGTTGGATTTGGCCACAAAATGATGACACGATGTATTATAGATATTAAAAATGTGGCATACCCTATGTGCTGCTCTCTGATAGGGCGCTCTATGGAATATTTTCATACTTCATCACTTGAAAATTGGGAGGTTCTTCATCAATAGCATTCCTACAATTTTTTGATCAATATTAATTTGAAACCGAAATTAATGGACATATAATCAAAAATACGCACATTTTAGCTTCCTTAGCAGCTTTCCTTGGTAGCGGTTTTTTTTATTCAATACTAACTCGTAGAAAAGCATTTAGTTGTTGCTGTGATAAAAAAACAAACATTTGTGTGTGGGCTTATGACCACTCGATAGAAGTGAAAACTTCTAATTTATTCTGGACAAGAGAATCCAATCGTTCGGATATACTACGTTTCCTTTTACGTCATTTTCCACATACGGCATTAAGTAGTTCTTTTCCATGCCCATTCATCGGTGAATTTGTCTAGTTCATTCATTTTCTGTAAACGGAAATATTTAAATAATCATGCATTTTTATTTATATTATATGAGTATATATGATTTAAATAACAATTAGTCTAATTATTTAAAAATATTTATATGTAAATTACTTATGCACATTATATTTACATAATATATATGTTCATATGGTAATATCGTAACACAATCCAACGTTCAAAACTCGCCACCCTGATTCCCCATGTGTCATATGTACTGAATTGTCAACTATATGCTTCCTTTCATATAATGCCGCCGATACCGTTGCGATAATACGTAAGTACCGTTTATATAATTTATATAAAGCCGGAAACTATACAAGGCTAGGAAAACTTATCCCTTGAGAGCCATTTACTTTTATTAAAATCCCTCAGCAAACAAAAAGAGAGGATTCGTAATTTTCCACAATTAATGCTTTTATTTTTTCGTAATCTCTTTATTTTATTCTTTTTTTATTTATTTTTTTTAACATTTATAAACCCCGTGCACCACCGAACGTATAACACGGGGGTAAACAACACAGACAGAAGAAAGGATTACAACACAAACATCCATGCCTTCTCCGGGATTCGAACCCAGTCCCTGTGGCACCGCAGTCAGCTTCACTGACCACTATACCGGATGGGCGGCTAATCTCTTTATTGTCATCATTTATTTTTACCAAAATATTGGCAACTTTCATCCCAATTAACTTCATTAAAATTTTGGATTTTAATTTTTTGGCACATCATTTGGTTGTATGACAATAATATTTAAAGAAAGAAAATAAGATTTCGCTGGAAAAAGTGTACATGAAAATTTTACTAAAAAAAAAGAAAAAAAAACATGCGCCTAAAAAGTTTTTAATTCAAACCTAAACTTTGCCGACTCGAGCATGATTTCCAACTGGAGCCGAATGACCGTAACGCAACCAAAACTGATGCTTCATTTAAGTTTACTCTTCAGAAAAAATGCGCATAAAGAAGTTATAACTTCAAAAATAACATTCCAGTGATATGTTGTTGAAAAGTAAGTTAATATGTATATGAAAACAATTTTGAAACAATCATTTATATAGCTGCATAGAATAAATATAAATCTACTACTGTTTTGTAGACTTAGTCCTGATGAATTTTTACTTAACTGGACTTGAAAGGGTGTCAAGTGTCAACAAACATTCTGGTATAACATTATTAACGTGAAACAACAGTTTATTTTACAAAGATTCTATCAAACAACGTGCAATAATTAGTCTTACATAACTTTGAATAAATTGTTGTTTTATTAAGTATTTACTCATTTATGTGTAATTTAACATTCTGAGAAATGAAAATATAATGAAAGCTTTCTAAATCTTGTTTGTAGTTCTATGTCAGATGGAAATCAAACAAATTATTGAATTAACTTAATCATTTAAAGATTATAGTTTCTTCGATTATTTCTGCTTATTTATTAAAGTATACAAGGAAATTTATTGCACAATCAGAGAAAAAGGAAGTAATTACTTTGTGCGCGTCATTTTAATAATATTTTAATGTTACATATTTTAATAACCATGTAAGATATAATATAACAATAAATAAAATATCAGATAAATTAACTATCTTCAATCATAGCATGTAATTCAAAAGATTATATTTGATCTCTTTTAGGGGGTGGGGTGGAGAGAAAAATCAGGTGATTGCTAACAAACTTCCTTCCTTTTGAATTTATATAAGAGAAAAAGGCGACTCATTCACTTATAACGAGATATTTAAAACTATTAGACTTACAGACTTGAAATTGGCAAACATGATTCTTTTCCTGAGTAGAGATCCGCTAAGAACGTGTTTAGCGGAAATCATTCCGAATGACTCGTGGGAGCTACGAACACATTTTTAAATAAAAGAAAACTCCCGTTTTTGAACAATTATACATTCAGATCGGAACTTGGTAACCTGTTTCTTTTAAAGCGAAATCCATTAAAGATGGTGTTTGAGGAGGTTGATTACGAACAAATACGAAGGGAGGGGTGGGGCATAAAATGCAAATTATAAATATACTTTTGTTTTAGAAGTTCCAGTCAACTAAAATCAAGAGACGAGTGCTATATATAAATTTTAAGTGCAATGTGGAAGGCTTAATGCTAGGACTTATATAACAATAACCCAAAAAAATGTATAGTCTTTCAAAGTCATGAAACTCCCAACGAAGTGAGCGGTAATGGCTTGCATACTAATAATACCGGTAATAATTCAGTTTTAACAATAGAGGAAACACAAGATTATCAACATAAATATAGCATTTGAAATGTATAGAATCTAGTACTGATGCTTTATTATAAATGAAACATTCGTATTACTTCAGAGTATGACGTCAATACGCAATAAATCCATCAATCAGATCTATAGGAAATAAGGATTTGATTTTGCCATAAATACCGAATTTTAACTTTATTATAGAATTCCTTTGGCACAATTTACATTCTCTGTCTTTACATCCAATACCGAGGACATTTGTGAAAGGGCCAATCCAACAAGCCAATTGAATCTATTCGAGATTTTATTGAATTTTCCCCATTTGTTCTCGGCAAAGCTCTTTTCAGGCCGCTTTGTACAGTTGCCAGATGGTACAAATGGGTATAACAGCTTCCTTCTAGTCCAATGTAACATGGGACATTCGGAAGTATGAAACAGAATTTACATTTAAATATGCAATTACTATGAATGCAGCATTTTGAATACGTGGTTGTACGTAACTGTTAATTTTTGGCATTAGTTTCTTGTTTTTAAGTGCATTACTGGGTTTTATGCCCTTTGTAATTTACGGTAATCAATGGAATATATATATATATATGTGTGTGTGTGTGTGTGTGTGTAAGATTCCAATATCACATTTTCCCCATTCTTTATTGACATCTGGTTTTCAATCCTGTTCTTTCCAGCGATTTTTTTTACATAATTTTGCTTGCTATTTTCGCAAGCAAAAATATACTATAAATCATGAGAACTCTTGGATGGGCAAAGCTATACTATTCATTTATCTTTCTTTTTCTCTCGGTAGAACGTAGTTACGAGAAACAATAAATGTAATTATTAAGAAAGAAAAATAAATTGTTATTATTATTGATTTTGCGTAGGAGTAATGGAGAAGATAGTTTTAACTGAAAAAGGGGATAGTTCATTGTGATTCCACTAAAAAAGTCTAGCACAAGTTTTTAACGTATTATTTCTGTAAAATAGCCAGTCCTTTTTGATATTCTTAAACTTCATCAAATAAAGATCATTTTCTTTATCAGAAGAATTTCATCCCATTTCCTTTTTCCCAATTTTCAAGACCCTAACAAATCAATGGAGGCAAACTATTCCATGGGGAAAAGCCAGGTGGGATTCAAAGGATAACTGAGTCTCCACATCTAGAACTTCATTTTTGGAAGAAATAAATTTCTATCACGGTAGAGTGATGGATTTCATTTGCTTCTGAAAGTAAACTGAGTCCGTTTCTGAGTCGACCCTGATTCCTCCAATTCATGAAATTCTGAAATGAATTTTTTCTACCATCCAAATTACAAAGTGATCATAAAAAATACATGAGCCACTCAATGGAAATTTAGAAAAGACAGCTTCATAGAAAAATATATAATCCCAATTTTAGCTTCTTTAATAAAAACCTTTCAAAAGCCTTAGCAAAAAATTTAAAATGTGAAAAGTAAATTTTAAACACTAATACACATTCACACCTCCCCCTTATACACACATATACCAAACATAAACACTTAATGACTAAATTATTATTACATTCCTTTCAATAAAAATTTAGACCCTTTTTATCTTAATACTACATAGATTCTCCTTGACATGAACATTATAAGTTGGTAGTAGATAGTATAAGCATTTCGTGACCATATTCCACTGATAGCACATTCCAATGCCAGCAGATTGGATGGTATTGGATCTAGCATCTAGATGCTCCTTTTGATCTAATCTCACAGATTCTCAATTCGATTGCGATCTAGTGGTTATGCAGGCTAAATAAACAATGGAAAGTTTCTGTCATTCTCTGAATCATTTAGGGATAATGCCAGCTGTTTAACAGGGAGAATTACTCTGCTGAAAGTATCCACACTTGGCAGGTTGCTTTATTAACTCGGCATCACTCGCGTGAAAAAACGACCTGAAGTTCAGCTTATAGACAATTAATGACAACTCCGACAGTCAGTTTTATAAAAAAATAAATTTCATCTCTTAAAATTATTATTTATCTGTTTTGTGATTTTTGATTAACTCGAGGGAAAATTTGTCCTTAATGAAAAATTTATACACTACATATGAATTATTTGAATCCGTGCGTTTTTAACCCGGCATCACTTGCGTGAAAAAAACGACCTAATCTTCTCGTGCCGAATGTGTCATACCCAAGGGTGTTTACATTGTGTTTTTACCGTAAAATTTTATATAAATGTTAAGAAGAAGAAAGTAGGAAGTACAACATGTTTATTACATTTCACACGTAAATATAGTTTTTCTGTTCTTTTATAAGGCACTGTTTATACACTCCTTTAATCGCGTCGGGAGTTAGTGCGATGTTTTCACTGGAGCTTAATTTCTTTTAATCTGTTTTTTTTCAAACTAAACATTTAGGAGTAAACTTCTCTATTCTTAAAATTAAAAAGTTTTGAGATTTCTGTTTTATTTCTCTTATTTTGTTCCAGCAATAGTTTTTTTCCAAAAGTTTATCTGAAAATGGATGTGTGTACCAGTTACCTCCTTTAAAATTACATTTTTCTCAAATGTTTTTGTGTCCTACATTTAAAACATTTATTTTCAACAGTGTCTCCCTTTTCTAAATCTGGATCGATTTCAGTGGAGGAATCATACTTGCTGTTATACTCTTCATTTGATTTTCCTCATCATAACCACGAAGAGAATTTCTTCATCTGAAAATATTGTTATACTATATCTATTAAATGCTGTATTTATTAAATTACTTAAATATCACATTTTTCATCATAACTACAATAATACTCCATAGAATAAGGAAGATTTTAAAGCGTACTCACGTATTAAAAAATGTAACTCAATTTCACGCGCAGGGTGTGACACACTCGAGGAAGTGGTATCCAAAGATCTATTTTAAAAATTCGCTGACAGGCTTGATCTCCTTGAAGGTTATGACCTTAAAGTCAGCTAGACCAGGAATCATCCATTTTCAAAAATGGTTTAGCAGGAGCGTTGAAAAAAGACGGTGGTATGACACACCCTGCGCAAGTGGTGCCGGGTTAATATAAAAGGTTATACTTGACCTGGAATAAACTTTAAATAACATTTGCATTCAGTCGCTCTTCCACACGAATTAAAAGACCCATGAAAAGCCAAGAAAATATTCCCGAAATCATAACATTGCCTCCACCAGCTTGTAGAAATGGAGCAATGCAGATACAAGTCCAGTTTTCATTCTATTTCTCCATATTCGCATCCTACCATCTAAATGATGTAGTTGAAAACATGATTCATCCAGCTACATGACTCTTTTCCAGTCATCTGCAGTCCAATTCTGTAGTCTATAGTGAACTGGTGGTGTCTGTCTGCTCATTGGACACAATAGAGGCCTTTAAGCAAATTGACGGCTACAATAACCTATAAGGTGTAATGTGCGGCGAACTTTTCGTTCAAAGACGTTCGCACATGCTCCTTGATTAAGATCCCTCAATTTGAAGTATTACGCTTGCTCTTCAGTTCGATTGCACACCTTCCACATTTCTCATTTCCTAGTGAGCTTTTTGTAGCCTCTAATGATCCCACGCCTGACGTTGAGACCCGGTTCTTTGCGTGGTTATATACTCTGAGTAAACGTTCATAAGTGCTCTCGAACACTTTACAAGTGCAGTCGTTTTGTTGATACTGGTTCCAGCGCTTCGAGAATCTACACTCATCCCGATTTCAAACACTGCTGAATCACGGTTTTACCCCTAATTTTTCACAAACATCACAGGCCAATTGATGCTTCCCAACTCCCGCATTCGCTAATAAAAGCTATCTCGCGCTGTATTGGCAATTATGTGAAGTTATAGCCGATCCTCGTAAAAGTGTCGAATGGTCATAATAATTCAGCCACTCAGTATATATCATTATGATATCCCTCACCTAGAGTAATGAGCCCTCCTGGAGACAAATGTAAATAAACTGCCTCACCTGAATTATTGCCCGTGTATTTATTGCATTTCCATACATAGAGTGCTTAGCTCCATTCTAGGAAAATCAGCTAATTCATCAAATCATTATCATTCATCTTCCGAAAGCTTCTCTTTCAGAAATTCAAAAATGATGGTTGACTGTTCATGAGCAACTGCTTAGAACACTTATAGTATAGAAAGCGTGTATTAATAGTGAAATACAATTTGCCTGGTAGGAGTTTGTC